>MU706847.1:54597-79526 GCA_026770625.1 Nicotiana glauca
TCCCTTGCCGGGATGATTGAACTATTAATTGTGCTCCCTTGCCGAGATGAATGAGCTGTTAATTGTACTCCATTGCCGGGATGTTTGATACGTATTTGTCTGTTGTGTGTCCCTTCATTGTAACTGTTCTTGGGGACTTAGACTATTAAATGATATTGAGGAGCGGGTTGCACGCCGCAACAAATGATACTGAGGATCGGGTTGCGCGTCGCAACAATGATAAATGATAAATAATGTGGGTCGGGTTGCACACCGTAACAGTGATATGTGGAGCGGGTTGCACGCCGCAACAATGGTAGTTATGGAGCGGGTTGCACGCCGCAACAGTTGTTGACATCTAGGCACTTACCAGCACATGGGGTCGGTTGTGCTAATACTACACTTCTGTGCGTTTTTGCACAGGTCCAGGCTTTGAGCAGCAGCAGCAGTAGTTCGATAGCAGAATCTTATTACCACGAGACTGAGGTAGCTTGCAGGCGTCCGCAAGCCCGACGTGTCTTCCTATATTTTACATTTATACTGTGGTCTCATTGTTTCGAGACAGACAACTGTTATATTTCTTTCAGACCTTTATATGTTGTTTATTCCTAGTGGTTCATGAGTATGTGACACCAAATCTTGGGTAGAGGATTTATGTTGAGTATTTCGTATTTATTTCAGACTTATAAAGAATTAGACTTCCGCAGTTATGGTTATTATTATTGTTTATGCTATTAAATTGACAACATGATGGGTTTTACTAATGAAAAACGGTGAGTAAATTGGCTTGCCTAGCTACCACGAGTAGGCGCCATCACGATCCCGATGGTGGGAAATCCGGGTCGTGACAAGTTGGTATCAGAGCACTAGGTTACATAGGTCTCACAACTCACGAAAAAACATAGTAGAGTCTGAGGGGTAGGTACGGAGACGTCTGTACTTGTTCCCCAGAGTCTATTGAGTTAGGAAAAATCTCTCATTTGTTCTTTCTTGTCGTGCGATTTGGTTCCTGAAATGCTGATTGAATTTCTATTCTGTTCTTTCGCAGATGGCTAGAACACGCGCTTCATCATCCGCCGATCAGCAGTCCGAGCCCCAGGCATCTCCCGCTAGAGGCAGAGGACGTGGCCAGGCTAGGGGCCGAGGTTGGGGCAGAACCCAGCCATCAACAGCAACACCAGTGGCAGATACTCAGGTTAACATTGGCGAGGAGGTTCCGGCCCCAGCCCAGACATTTCCGGTGGGCCCAGCTCAGGTCCCAGAGGGGTTTATTGCTTCCCCTGTTCTTCAGGACGCCTTGGTCCGGTTGGTTGGTATTATGGAGAGTGTCACCAGAGCAGGATTGCTTCCTGCAGCACCAGCCACTCCTCAGGCTGGAGGAGGAGCCCAGACTCCTGTTGTGCGTA
Source organism: Nicotiana glauca (assembly GCA_026770625.1). NCBI lineage: Eukaryota > Viridiplantae > Streptophyta > Magnoliopsida > Solanales > Solanaceae > Nicotiana > Nicotiana glauca. Next base: position 55,983 of record MU706847.1, read on the forward strand.
CTCCGAAGCAGGTAGCTCCCCAGACTCAGGTTCCACTGGTTCAGACAGCTGCGACAGTTCAGCCCGGGGCAGTTGCACAGACCGGTGATGGAGCGGCTACGTCCGCAGATGCTTTATGGAGGTTGGACAGATTCACTAAGCTCTTCACTGCAACATTCAGCGGAGTTTCTTCTGAGGACCCCCAGGATTTCTTATACAGCTGCCATGAGGTTCTTTGTAACATGGGCATTGTGGAGTCCAACGGAGTTGATTTTGCGGCTTTTCGTCTGTCTGGATCTGCCAAGACTTGGTGGAGGGATTATTGTCCAGTTAGACCAGCAGGGTCGCCGCCTTTGACTTGGGATCAGTTCTCGGAGTTGTTTTTAGAGAAGTTCCTTCCCGTTACTTAGAGGGATGCTTATCAGAGGCAGTTTGAGCGCCTCCAGCAGGGATCTATGACGGTCACACAATACGAGACCCGGTTTATCGATCTGGCTCGCCATGCCCTCGTCATACTCCCCATTGAGAGGGTGAGAGTAAGGAGATTTATTGATGGGTTGATTCAGCCTATCCGACTTCAGATGGCCAGAGAGGCAGGTAGTGATATTATTTTTCAGGAGCCGGCCAATGTGGCCCGCAGGATCGAGATGGTTTTACCATGGGGGGGCGGTTATAGGGCAGAAAAGAAGCCCCGTCACTCAGGTCGCTTTGGTGGTGCCTCATCTGGAGGCAGGGATTCTTATGATAGGGGATAGTCTTCCAGGCCTTTTCAGTCAGCCCTCCAGGCTTCACAGGGTGGTTCAGGTGATCGTGGTTTTCATGAGCAGTATTCAGATCAGCAGCCCATCAGTGCACAGCCTCTTTAGAGTGTTCGTGTAGGTCATTCGGGCCGGAAGGGCCAGTCTCGTCGTTTCGAGGGGTGTTATGAGTGTGGATAATACGGTCACATCAGGAGAGCTTGCCCGAGATTTAGGGGGTACACAATCACAGCAGCAGGGTCCTCGCCCCATGATTTAGGCACCAGCTGACCCACAGCCTGCTCAGCCAGCCAGGGGCGGGGGTAGGGATCATAGAGGTGGAGGTCGAGACCTTAGAGGTGGAGGCCGTCCCGCCAGAGGTAGAGGCCAGCCGGTGGATGACCGTCCTAGTGACATGGCTCAGGGAGGTGGTGTTGAGCCCCGATTTTATGATTTGCCAGCCAGGCCAGAGGCGGAGGCGTCAGATGTTGTGATTACAGGTACCATATTATTGCAATATTAGCCTCTTTTTAGAGTTAACTGCATTTATATTCACAACAATTAAATTCTTTATTTTTAAATTGTTAATTATATATTATAAATCATTTTAGTACCTTTAATTTATTTCCAGAAATAAATTTGCTATTTTTTATAATGTTAAAAGAGCAAATTAGCTATTTAAATAATAGCCAAATTCATTTCAATCATAGCCTAAATCCTACGCCAATTGAAGCCCAAAATTGACCCTAATTTGAACCCAATTTCTTCTGGCCCAATTCCCTTTAATTCTGACCCCTTACCCATTTAAATAACCCAACCCGATCTCCCACCTAACCCTTTTAATCACAGTCGTTGATCATTTAGATCAACGGCTCTCGTTCCCCCTTGCCTTTCTTAACCCTGAACGACCCCTAAACCTAAATCATTTTCCATCCACCACCGCCCTTGAATTCCCTTTCTCTCTCAACTCTCTCTGAAACACCTACAAACCTTAGCCGCCCTACCCTAATTCGTGGTCTTCCAGGGTCATATGAGACTTGTACCAACCTTCTATGGCTTCTACGTGTTTGCTCGATGGCCTTTCTTCGTTTATCCCTGACCTTTCTCCGGCCATCCATGGCCATTAGAGTCAGATCCTTGACTCTCCTTGTTAGATCGGTAACTTTCAAGGCCTTTCTCATTGCTTTTGGATTTTCTGAAATCCTAATCTCTATGATTTTTTTGGTTTTCTTTCGGACCTACGTTATATATGTTCTTGCCACGATGTTTTTATGTGCTTCTCGAAGTTTCTTTGACCTTTCTTTCCGATTAGGGTTTTCCTTTAAGTTATTTCAAGAAATCACTTCTCTGATTTTAACATGTTTCCTATTTTGCTATGTTTTGTTCATATTGTTCTTCTATCTGAGTTAGCACGTTGAAAACCCTATTTCCTTTGTGGCTCATTCGAATCTTGAAACTATTTGCTAGTACTTATTTGATTTATTTATTTATCATCTTTAAAACTCGATTGTCGTTGAAAAACACTAAGTCTTTGGGGTCTGAAATTGTTTGTTTGAGTACTTGACTCGATTGAAAGCTTCGTTTTAAACTCTCTTTTCTCTATGTGACTTATTTGACTATGGTTGAAACCCTAACTTTTCAAAGGGTTTCTCCACCTGCTATGTGAGACCTTTGCATGTTTTGATACTCTTTTGATTTAATGTGACTTGACCTACTTAATTATTACGCTTCAAACGTTTGCTTTACTACTGAACCCTAATTTATTTCTTCCACTACTGCATGCTTATGATTTTGTCAATAAGTTTGGCCTCACTTGTCTGATGACCTTCTTCACTTTATTTATATGTTGAAGTTTCTTCCTTGATTGATCTTCATCTTGTGACTGATTTCTATGTTTCCCTTTTATGAACCTCAATTTTACTGGCCCGTTCAAAATTGATTGATTCTTTTCCAGTTGTAATATTTACTTTGCTGAATCTATTCCCAAAATAAGTATATTTATGTACTTAGACTCGATTTCTTACTTAATGTTTTTACTACTTCTTTTATGGCAATAATCAGGTTGTCTCTAAAATTGATTTCCTTACTTATTTGAATTTGTTAAACAGTGATTCCTTAATTAAAGGAAATAACTAGTATAATTGATTCAGACTATTGATTGTTTCCATATTTGTACTAAAGTTTTACTTATTACCTTTCCTTCACTCATTTTCAAAAGGCTATAAATACCTTGCCACCCGTCTTCTTTCAAACACACAAACAAACGAACACAAGAAACAAAACACCTGAGTTTAAAACACACACTTCAGTTAAAACACTCTCGCTTTGCTCTGTTACTACTTGTGTTGCTACCTTGTCTAGCCGGCTGAAATCCAAGGCTAAGCTATGGGAAAATTGCTTACTTTTCTTTTAGCATTTGCTTCTTTACTGGTATGTTCAATTTTATCAGCATCAACAACAACATGTTTCCTTACTATTTCCTTCACTCTTGCCTGTTTCCTGCTTGTGTTAATTAAGTTCCATTACTAAGCATGTTGTAACTTGCCCCTTTCTCTTCTAAATTTTGATGTATGAACTCTGTCGGTCACTTATGGTGACTTGTGAATCCCAAACCCCCATACCCGCTATGTGTTTTCCCTGGTTGGTTTGGAGGACATGTCTGCATTAGGCATTGTTGTGCATGACCCCAAACCTGACCCTCCCTGGGGTCAAAACCTTATATCCCCTATGTGTGTTGTATTCTCTGGCTGGTTATGGGGCATGCTAGCACTATCTATTTTTGTGCATGCCCGTACCTGACCCATTCCTAAGTTCAAATATTTCCTGCAATGAATTCCCAAACCCCTGACCCATTTATATAAATAAATGTTGATTCTGTATAATGTTAGCTTTACTAATTCTATTTTTCAAACACCCTTACCCCCCTAAATTCTCCACTCAACATTAAATTTCTGTTTCTGCACTTCCACTATACTCTTAGGCTTAGGCTCTGCCCGTTTTGTGTGAGCCTTTCCTTGGGACCCATGAGCTCCCTCTGAACTTGGACTCATAAAGGTTGGCACTTCCACACTGCATTCATCTCTATCTGGTTATGCAAACTTAGGTGTGAGCACTGTCCAGGGTCCCTTGAGACCCTTAGGGAACTTTGAAACAGCTAGGTTTGAGAAAGGCTTCGAAACAAGTGGTATTTGAGGTGTTTTGTTCTGTAACTCAGAGAAGGGGTCATAATTAGGCTTCCTAAGGTTGTAAGTTCTTATTTTTACATATTCTTCATGTAATTTAGCAACTGGTCTGTAATAATTTATAATAAACATTTGGAGTTGGTTAGTGAAAAAGGGATGGGTATTTATACATATTTAGCTATTAAAAGGGTAGATAACATGACTATAGGACCTGTTTTAAATTCTACATGTTTTAATTCTTCATTTAGATACCATACCCATAGGATATGTTTTAAATTCTACATGTTTTAGTTCTGCAGTTAGATACCATGCCCGTAGGATCTGTTTTAAATGTTGCATGTCTTATTACCACACTTATATACCATGCCTACAGGATCTAAACGGCTATAATCAGGCATTATGCTCATAAGGTTAAAATAATTACCTTTTCATAGAAATCATGCCTATAGGAATTTCATGTAAATCTTGCCTGCTTCATCTCACATTCAACTAGATATTATGTCTATAGGGATTAAAATCAGCAATAAAAGATGCCAACGTCTATAGAATTTGAAACTAGTTTAGTCCAAAAATCAGCCTATCTCATAATGTTCTAAACCACCCACTCTCTTCTTATTAACACGATATAACAAGCATGCCTATAGGATCTCAAATCGCTGGTTGTAAAATTGTTACTCCTTTGCCACATTCTGAATCAGTAATGGCCATCATGTTTATAGGATTTCATCCAAACACCTAGGCAAGTCTTACGTAATAACAACAAAATTGAATCCACTTTTGTTAATCAGTAATTGCTACAACCAGCAGGCATGCCTGATTTGGACTTCTTATCTGTTATGTAATAAATTTGTTTTCTTCAACAACTAAACTCCCCCTAGCCTTAGTATTTTAAATTCGGAACTTAAATGCGTTTTAAGTCATGCTACGTTTTTTGTGCTTTTCTTGAGGAGGTATATTTGAGCCTCTTAATTGTTTATATGTCATGCCCAATATGCAGTCATATATGTTCTTGTTTGTCGCTTAGTATTTTTCTTTTAAACCTGAGAGTCAGCCTAGAACCTCCTTCTTATAGGAATAATAGTCCTAAATTCCTTTGGGACTGATAGGAATGGGATGGGTAATAGCATGCAATATAGGTCGAGACCAATCCACGCTTTAATACCTTGACAAGGTGGGAATGGTAGATATGGATATGATGACCAGTGCTCTAATACCACGTGTAGCCCATCTTTAGAGGAGTGATTACCGGGTATTGCATTGATGTGATCCATATTACAAATAAACATAAGACCTTTCTTGTATTCGTCAGCATGTTTAGTTATAACTCTTTCAAAAATTTGTTTTATTTTTATCATTCCCAAACATTTATGTATTCAAAATCCCCTCTTATTTGAGCCTTATTTGTTTACTTTCTAATTGCACAAATTCACAAAGAACTGTCTGGTCGGGAACCACACTAGTGGATCCTGAGGGGTGCCTAACACCTTCCCTTTGGGATAATTTCAAGCCCTTACCCTATCTCTGGTTATCAAAAAATGTAGTTGTAGTTGAACCTTATAGGTATCCTAATGCACCATAAATCATTAGGTGGTGACTCTTAAAAAATGCAAAACCCAGTTCCCAAAAGGAATGAGTTGTCCCATACCAAATTGTCATAAACCTGATTTTCGATGCAAAGAGGGAAAAAGGGGGCACGACACCAGGGAAATGCATCCCTAAAAAATACCATCCGCGCTTACCGGGGGTGTGTTACAGACTCCGAAGGGGATCCTACAGCCCAAGCGCTATCATAATCATCAATATAAGCCATGTGGCATGCATCCCAATTCCATAATTGTCACTCATAGTTAGGCTCTCGGCCTCACTTAGTCATTATTCTCCATTCTCACCCACCGGCTTACAATGTCATGAAAACTGACCCCGAACATTGATATGATGTATTAATAAGTAACAACTGCGACTGAGATATGATGTGAATGCATGAATACGACTAAGTACAAAATATCATTGAGATGACAGCAAGAAACGACCACTATGGGTCCCAACAATATCAACATAAAGTCAAAACATGACATCTAGCATGATGTACAACTCATTTACTTTATCATATGGTGAAAAGATATATATCAACAAAATAGGGCAACTATTCAGTGCCCTAGGAACAATAGAGTCACCATTCACAGGGTGCACGCCCACACACCCGTCACCTAGCATGTGTGTCACCTCAACACCAATTACGTAGCACATAATTCGGGGTCTTATACCCTCAGCACTGAGTTTAAAAGAGTTACTTATCTTAAACACGCCAATTCTTGCACCGAGCAAGACAAGGGATACTCCAAGAATGCCAACACGCACGTAGCTACCTTTGAAGAGCTCAAAACTATCCAAAAGCAACTCAAATACATCATATAAAGCCCAAGGAAGCAATTACAATTGATAAAGATCGATTCCCAAGTCAAATATCAAATCCGGACAAAAATCACACCTGGGCCCAAGCCTCAAAACTCGACAAAACTCACAAAATCCGATAGCCCATTTAATTATGAGTCCAACCATACTATTTTCACTCAAATCCAACTCCAAAATAATGTTCAAAACTCAAAAATTTATATTATGAAACTTTAGGCCAAAAACTACCAATTTCACTTTAAAATTCATCAACCAATTGCCAAGAATGAAGATTCATTCCTGGAATATAACCAAAACCGAGTAGAGAACACTTACCCCAATTCATATGGTGAAAATTGCTTCAAGAATCGCCTCATTCCGAGCTCCATAGAACAAAAATGCAAAAATGGTCGAAACCCTCAAAATAGAGTACTTTATTATCACTTGGCAAATCAATGAATCGAGATCACGGAAATATCCTCGCGATCGCGAAGAAGAAAATGCACTGCCTCTAAATTACCCTACGCGAAGTAATAGAACAACGCGATCGCGGAAACGACATTGTGATCGTGAAAAGGAAAGCTACCTCCTGACCAGCTCAGCCCATAAAACTACGAGAACGCGACCCTCTAATTGCGACCGTAAAGAAGAAACTTCCAAGTTCTAGTTCTCATTGTATGTGATTGCATCACCTATTTCGCGATCGTGAAGACCAAACGAGGTATCAGAAAACAAGATTACACCATCAATCAAACATGAAGGAAAAATAGCCCGAAATCAATCCAAAATACACCCGAGCCCCTCGAGACCATGTCCAAACATACCAACAAGACACATAACATAACACAGACTTACTCAAGGCCTCAAGACACACATAACAATATTGAAACGACAAATCGCACCTAAATCTAAAAATCAATGAACTTGAAACTTCAAACTTCCACGACCGATGCCGAAACCTATCAAATCTCGTCTGATTGACCTAACATTTTGCACATAAATCACATCCAACATTACAGACCTTTTACAATTTTTAGAATCAAAATCTGACCCAAATATAAAAAAATCCACTCCCGGTCAAACTTTCAAAAATTCCAACTTTTGCCATTCCAAGCCAAATTCTAGTACGGACTTCCAAATCACGATCCGGACGCGGTCTTAAGTCCAATATAACCTAACGTAGCTAATAGAACCATCAGAAATCCAATCCGAGGTCAACTACTAAAAAGTCAAAACTTGATTAAACCTTTCAAATTTAAAACTTCTAGCTGAGGATCATTCTTCCAAATCAATTCCGAATAACCTGAAAACCAAAATCGACGATTCAACCAAGTCATAATACATCATACCAAGCTACTCATTCCATCAAAAAACTAAGTGAAGTGTAATTGCTCAAAATGATCGGTCGGATCATTATAGTAGAGTTTTTGGATATCAAGTCCATATTTTGGTTCTAGCACACGGTATAGGACCAATATCACATTTATGACATGTCTGTGAAATATGATGAAATATAGTATTGGACCTATACCGTGTTTTGAAACCAAAATCTGAACCCGATATATGTAAAGTCAAATATTGGTCAAACTTTCAAAGTCATTAAGCTTTTAAACTTTCAAATTTAAAGAAAGTGCGATAACTCGGTCTAGGGACTTCCGAATTTGATTCCAGACATATGCTCCAGTCCCAATCATGATACGGACCCAATGAGACCGTCAAAATATGAATCCGAGTCAATTTGCTCAAAACATTGATCGAAGTCAACTCAAAAATAGATGTTAAGGTAAAACTTTCATATTTTTTTAGTTTTTAACATAAAAGCTTTCTGGAAAAATAACCGAGTTGCGCATGCAAATTGAGGATTTAATATAAGGTATTTAAGGCTTCAAAGCGAAGAATGAGGTTCTAAAATGTAAGATTACCTATCGGGTCATCGCATTATATATATTTTGAACATGTTTCTGTGTCTAGTAGGTGTCTTGACCTAGCCTTATCACTACTCTACCGTGGTTAGGCTTGATACTTATTGAGTGCCATTATGGTACACTCGTGCTATGCTTTTGCACATTTTTGTGTGGATTACATGTATTCTGTTTGTGTTGTTGAGAGTTTCATCTACGCGGCGGGATACTTCAAGGTATACCTGCTTGACGTTCGTAGGCCTCAGAGTCACCATCTTACTTCATTATGCTACTATTAAATTATAATTAAAAACAATATTGTGTTTAGAAATTCTAGTGTGTTTCAGTAGTGCTTATGACTTCGTACTACCGGTTTTGGGAGAATGTATAACTATTGGCTGCTTGCGGGTATGTATGTATGTTATTTAATGGTTTATGATAAATGATTAAATAGTTCAATTTTGTTATTAGATCAGCATGTGTTAGGCTTACCTAGTCTTAGAGATTAGGTGCCATCACAATGTGTTGGGCCACGTTTTGGAAGCCCAAGGAGGCACCAGGCGCGAATCGAACCTCCAAAGTTAGAAGTAAAATTTTAGGGGAGTTTTGAGTGGCGCTGGGCACAAACAGTGATGCCAAAGGGATGAAATTGAATTCAAAAGGACAGTAAGAGAGAAAATAGACTTATTCTTTAAAGATTAAACCTCCCTTCTCATCCTCATGTCATCCAAGGGTTATCATACTACCTAAGGTGAATTTTTCATGTGATTAGTGTTAGAATACTACTCCAAAACATCAATTCTAACAATATTCTGACTCAAAACCACGAGATTCTCAACAAGAACTCAAGAACAAGGTCTCTCCACTAACCTAGGATTTCACGATTCAAGGTAAGTTTCATAACCGCTTTCAACCACAATTATTAGAGAGGTTAATGGTTGATATTTGTTACTATAAACTACTACAAGATTTAGATTAACTATGAACCCAAGAAGAAGAGAAGAATCAAACCTGGGGTTTCTATACATTGGAAATCTTGGAACTTCTAGTATTGATCTTTAAATTAACTATGAATAGATTTGTAAGGTGAGAGGAACCCATTGTATTGGAGAAAATGAAGGAATTCAAAATAAAGGAATAAAGGTGAGTAGAGACAATGATTTTACTAAAGTTGTCTTCTCACAAAGATCACTCCATAATTCATTGTTAGACTATATAAGGTGTTAATATTTGCTCTGAATGGACTGAGTGGACAAACATTTTCCATTAGAATTGTAGAAAAGATCTTATATGATTGTATGGTTAATAACTCAAGAATATCCTATAGTTCCATAAATGATGTCTCATGCATTCATGACTTGCATATGTTTCTTTAATGTATAGACTATATTGAGAAGCTCTTTTACATGATTTTATGGAACTGTTTCGATGAGAACTATGAATATATATCATTGTCTTAAATTTTTTGATGCAAGAATTACTCCGAAGAATATCTTGGGAGTTTCCTTAGATCTCTGAGAATGGTTCATAGCCTCTGCTGATTTATGTTACCCCGAAACTACTCGTGTCAGAGTAGGAGATTAGTGTACCGTTGATTCGGTTACTATGATAGAAGTGCCCTGGTAAGGCAAAAGAATGTGAGCACGCTAGAACCTTAAATTGTGAGGTGCCACATGAACGAGGTCAGGACGATCGGGCTGGGATCGTCCACTATACCGATCATTTGGTGACATTTTCTGAATCAGATTCGAAAAGAATGTTGTAATCAATGGAACTCCCTAGAAAAGACAAGAAAACAAATTGTTTTAGAAAATCTACAAGTATTGTTTCGAGAAAGATTATATATGTATTTATTTGAATTTTATATTTTTTCAGAAAAGAGGAGAAAAGAAAAAGAGAATTTTTATGAATGTCATCAAGAAGAATTTTACTATCGACATATGGTTTGTCTGTATCAGCTATTTATTAGAAGCTTTAAGAATTTTCATATATCATGCATACATACTTTTTTCAGAGTCTCCTTCTAGATTTAGTAGGAGGGTTGCGTTACTTACTGAATGTCGTTGTGGTGTACTGACGTTCTCTTCATGGGAACCTACATTGACCTATGTCAATGTAGCGACATATTTTGCAGGTAAGCAGGTTACGAGCTATGATATTCTCCACCCATTACCATGAGATATGGTGAGCTCCATTTTAGTTTGTGGAGTTCGTTGATTCCATAATTTTATTTTATTATTTTAGTATTTCTTAGAGGTTTCATATATAGAGTCAAAACAGAGTCATGGGTATCCAGTTTGCATTACATTTATATTTCAATGTATTCAAGATAGCATAATGAACTTCCTTTTAGAATATTATTTCATTTGAAGATTTAGAAAAGTATTTACATTAAATCATATCAAACTGTGTTAAGATGCATTGTATAACAGAAATGTGTGCGGTAAAATTGGAGGAGTCTATTTCCCCCCATCGAGGTACATTCGGGGTACCCTAATGGCACATCGAGGCCATGAGGTCGTGGTCGAGCTCCTTATATCGACTACGATCCACGGTTTTGTAGTGGCTCGAAGGTCAGAGGATAATTCTGTAACCTAGCAGAAGGCGCACAGACGATAAGCTACTGAGGGGATAGCATGAACCAACAGGTTCTAGTGTCTTGTCCAGACCTCCCATCCCCGTAACTTTACATTTAATGCATCCTGTACTATATCGAATCCCCTCACCTATATAAGGGGGACTCATCCTACCTTGTAAACGACTGATGTTGCTCCATTTCTCCACTATGTAATAATTTCTCTCTCTCTCTCTCTCTCTCTCTTTCTTCTAAGATATCTGTCTTCATTGACCTTGAGGTCGCCTTAGCACTGTTTTATTCATTTCTTCTTCATTATTTGGCTCAATATTAGTAGTATAATCTTTGGTAAGCCCGAGATACGCTCGAAGGCCAACTCTGAGGTACCCACTGGCCTGCTTTGCGCCCGAGAAACGTCCCCTTACTGGTTCGATTACTACTTTGGCTGACTCGATCTTTACCATCTTACTTCCCATTTTAGCACAAAGAACCCTTACAAACTAGCTCGGGAATAGACCACATATTTTTAGAATCTCATTTACAAATCTAATTGTTGTTACCATTTTCATGGTAAACAGTTTAGCGCCCACTGTTGGTCTAAAAATAATAGTGATTATTCTCTTGTTAGTTTCGTCACTTAAACACATGATATCTTTCAAACTTTTTCTTACCCAATATCTTTTGATTTTAGGTTAATGATCAGCTCGATAAGGGAAATTGACGACTATAACCCCAAAAATTGTAAAGAGAACAGTATGGCCGTTCTAATGACTGGCGCGACACCGCTGGACCTTGATAATGCATCTAGACCAGATCGAGTAGACGCGGGTCTGTGTGCCGCGCAGTAGGGTAATAAAGTATCGCGCACCGATGGTGGCACACATCACGTTAACCAATGGGAAGCCCAAAAAATCCCATCCAGTGTAGAACGGGAAGCTAATCTTTGTATTATTTATTAAATGTTACAGGAACAGCATTTGGCTATCTCTCAGCTACAAAGCCGTCCGGGCACTCTCAGCACGACATCACCTAATATATCTCCTCACTTCGATCCAGTACCCGAGGTATCAGGCAATAACAAACTGACAACCTATCCTGTAGGAGTAAGGATGCTGGAAGACCTTATCGTAAAAATCTTAATCATGCTCACAAAGACTCCTGCAGCAACCCTCTGACGAAGATACGATCCAGGAACTCATTTCGTGAAAGTCAGAAATAACGAATTCTCTAAAGAGTGACAGGACCTCAAGGCCTCACGGGCGTATCACCACTTACACGCGCCCATCCAGGAACAGCGACCTCCAAAATGAAGAACTCCGGCCTGTCCCAATAAGGAGATTTGAAGAAACTCCCTTGGAAGATACTATAACGCAGCACCATCATTCGGTACCTGATCTCGAGGACCTGCTTACCATACTAGCGCGGTCCATGGAAATGCACGCCGACGCCATCAAAGCAATCCAAAAGGGCCTAATGCACCGAAGGCCAAGAAAAGAAAAATTAAAGTGTCATGGGAAGCTGCACCGTGCTCCCTGACAGGACAAATGAAACCGCTCATGGCCCCGAGTAGTGGGGCGGCATGGGCCTTCACCCATAACCCAAATAAAGCATACCTAGAGACTCTAGATCAGTTCAAGTGAAGCTTGGTTGAATATCCGATCGAGGCTTAGTCGGATGCCGGCAACCAATACCTGACCTAAGTCAGGGCCGTGGACGACCCTCGAAAAACCTCTTGGGGTTCAGCATATCTAGGTAGATTCCCAATAGAGGAGCTGACACTGAATGAATGAAGCCATTCTCCACACAACGCGAGCGGAAAACAAAACTCGAGGAACAACACGTCTCGCAACAATAAGGTAGTAGCCCGAAGACAACACCCTCGAGGAAGCTCCAATGGTGCCAGATTCAACAAAACGCAGCTGACAAGGAAACCTCGCCCGATAGAGCTTGACTTCAACGTTGCGGTTCCAAGAATAGTGGTCACCATAAGCGAAACCAAGAACTCTAGGTGGCTCGGATCTATTCACTCGAAATTCCTCTAGGGAGACCATGGACCGCCGTGAGAAGCACGAAATGCTTGGATCTATGGACCCAAAAGTGTAGCAACTACGCCATTCAACAAAGGTCTCCACAAAGTGTTGCCAAACGAGCAAACCCGGATCCAGCCCCACGGACGAAGGGAGATCGGACAAAATATAACCAGCGAGCCGCAACGCATCGTCGCGGCCGTTGAAGGAAAGTGGCACCCTGCAAAGATCCATAGAATGTAGAATGCAGGTACCCATCACTAGAAAGGGACGATCCCGAAAAATGCTCTTAAAGGATACCCCCTCGTTCGAGGAAAAGGATGCAAAGATTTCACCTCGACATTGCGTTAACGTATTGGTATTCCCTTCTTTCATTCGACTTATTTCAAATAAAACATGCATTTATGAGTACATGAGGATCAGCCAAATTATACTGATGGTGTCAAATCGAAACCGATAGGACAATCCGGACCAACACCACTCTCGGTCGAAATATCTGATAGGTTCCTAATGGCGATTGTCACGACAACCAAATCGATTCCCCTGCGTGGACCGTCCAAACATAGATTGATACATTGAGCAACACAGGTATAAAGACAACGTCAAATACATCACCCGGGACGCAATTCCAACCCCGCTCCTCCAAAGGTCTAAAACCCCGTGACAAATGTAGGGCCAAAGCATCTAGCTACAAGCGACAAAAGGATATCCCTCACCCAATGCCCATGATCAGCGTTCCCCCGAATGAGGTCAAAAGGTAAGAATAGTCACATCCTCGGTCGGGCTTGGCCGGACGAGGAAGACGACTGCCGCGGGGTCACTATTTCCTTTCCTTTCTTATTACTAATCTGTACGCAGTCAGCCAGCTGAGGCATTCAAGTAGCTCTAGATCCCGCTCGAGGATCCGCAGCCACTACGGGGCTCGCCGGGCATTCTTTCCTCGATCGAATTTTTAACAAGAAGAAGGTTCAGCCAACAAGATTATTAGGAGGACTGCACACCTCGTAAAGGGGACCCAATGAGATTATGATCCTCTCTCCTGAAATATTCCAATATAGACTCATACAAAGCACATTGGATAATCAGGGAAGTCACACCCATGTGGACCAGACTCATGACAACAGGGCAATATGTATTTAGAACTTATATTCCCATCAAGTGATAAAGAATATTTTTTAAGCATTCCATGCCTCGAAGAAGACTATTTTGGTTTATCCACAGCAAAAAAAACTCTCCGCCAGATATATTTTGAGATACGTGGAGACTTATGGAATCTGGTATACGCATGGCCCCAGGGTCGAAATGCTGGGCTCACCAAGCCCTTGTGGTGCAACTCCGAGCTCACGAGAAGCAGTCTTTAGGCTTAAATAACTTGATGGTTCGGAGACTGCCACCGATATCCACGCACTGGAAAATATTAAATTATAAGACCTAACGGGCAGCCTTGGCAAAACTAGATCTATTCTCCATACACTGTAAGACCCCAATAGGCATGAAAAATCCCACTGTTTAGGCTATATATTACATTTGTAAGAATCCCTAAAGGGAATACCTTCAGCGTAGACACCTAAAACTACTTCTCGGGATAACAAATAGCCCCATCCAAATGCACATGACTCCGGTCAAAACGACTGCTTCAGCCCAAAAAATGTGACTCCTGGACGCCCAACTGTTGCTACAAAATACTCTCAATCTACTTCGGGAAGGACCGGTTAAAAACAGGCTTCCCTCAATAGGCAAAAAATAAGTTCCGACCATGTCGGCTCCAAAATCGCAAAACGTCGATCTACTCGACCTACAAGCTGTGAACCTTCCGAGGTGCTTGAAACATCATCGACTACGACTTGAAATCGAGGTTCTATTAGAACCGACGACGACTCAGGCAAAATAATCAATAAGACCTTAATGAGAGGAATCAAAGCCTACAAAAAGCCTCCAGGCCTCATATCAAATAGCGTAAATGCCATTGTCGCCGGCTAAGCAAGCCTCCGGGCCTTACATAAACAGGTCTTTACGACCATACAACTTAAGAGCCATTGTTGCCAGCCTAAAAATTAACAACTTGAGGATTAAAGAGAGCTCGATGGAGCAAACAAGTAAGAAAAGGTAAGGGAATAGTTTGCAATCAATCACATAAAGCCTCGCTTTAGTCAAGGGATTCTTATTTCAAACGGGTAGCAGACAAATAAGGAAAGAAATTTGATTGAAATCTTTTACAAAGTAACACAAAAAGGGTAAATACATGGCAGTTTATTTAAGGAAAAGTCTAGTGGTAGACGATTTGTGAAAAATAAGGAAAGGGAATCAATCAAACAGCCAGTTAAATCAAAATCACAGGCTTTGTTTGATTGAACCAGTCAGGAAAAGGTAAAGATGGTTCAATTAAAGGAAAATCAGTACCAATTAGTCAAGCCTTATTAAGAGGAGGTGAGAATCAATTAGTAGTTAGCAAAACCTTTTTGAAAGAAGAATTTCTCATATATAAAGCAGATAAATCAAACAAAAAATGGGTCTTCATGTTACTTAGAAAAGAGTCTAATAGTTAAAGATTCAGAATCATAAGCAAAGGGATACAAGTTCATCTTGTAGACTCATAGTGAGTCTGAGGGTCTAGGGTTCCAATGCAGAACCCTAATAAAACTTTCCGAAGAAAACCCCCAAATCCTAGGGTTTCAAATCAAATCAGACATAGAGATGAGAAGGAAGATCATGCGAAACAAAATAGACATGATAGTAGGTTTGAAACAATAAAGAAAGAAAAACTGACTTAAAGCATAAAAGAGCATGTTTTAGAAAAGTCGGAACTTAAGCAAGTGATGTAAACTCAAGCCACAGTAGATGGAACACGCTTAGCAAGAACACAAACGGAGTCTATTAAAGCAAACAAAATCAAAGAACTCCACAGTAGATGCATAAAGTAGAGGAGTAAAGAAAACATAAGCAGGATTAACGTGTGAGGCCAGGAGTAACACATATAGTAGAAAAATGAAGAAGCGGAAGGACAACACACGTGTAGTAAAAGAAAATATACAAGCATAGTATAAACAAACACACATAAAGGAAAGAACAATCAAGAATCAGAAAGATATTTTTTGAAAACCTTTCAGAAACGCTAAATCGGAAGTAAAGGATTTTGAAAAGAAAATTTGGGGAAAACAATTTAGAGGTCCAGTAGAACACAAACATACTATAGATCTAAGAAAACAAATAGAGAAAAACCTTGAACAACTTAGGGTTTCCGAGAAACCTCAGAAAATGAGAAAGGCTTGGAAAAGTCAGATTCTAGGTTGAAGAGGTCAGGAATCGGGCTTCTCGTGCTTGAATATGTCGGAGGATGGACGGAGAAGCCATGAAGTCAAATATCTGAAAAAGAACCATCGAAGAAAAACTTCAAAACTTAGAACTCCCAAGGTCTAATGGTGGAGAGGGATGAGTATAGCCCATCCATGTCCCGAGAAGCCATGGATTCCGGTGAAAGTACGGTGGAAAAAGGGTCTGATACGATTAGGGTTCGAAGAACCTTCGAGAGAGTTTTGAGAGTGGAGAGCATTCAGGGGCGGTAGAGAGATGGAAAATGAGGAATTAGGGTAGGACTTTTGGGTTTAATTATGGAAGGGTAAATTATGGTTGTTGATCTGTGTGATCAACGACCTAGATTTAAAAGGGTATGTGGGAATCGGGTAGGGCCATTTGTATTGGGTTGTTGGTTGGGTCAAATTAAAAATGGGCCGGTCCAGTTGGGGTTCGTATTGGGTTAGTTAAGGGTAAAAATTTATATGTAAAAGAGGTTGTAATTGAAATAAAATGAGGCTAAATGTTAAATAGCCAGTTTTCCCTTTTATTTTATAAAAAATAGTAAAACTGATTTTAAAAGCAAATTAAAAGTACTGAACCAATTAATAATATATATATATTAATTAAATATATTGAAACCAATTTTACAATTATAGAAATGCTATTAATCTTAAAATAGGCAAAAATTGCAATTGTATGCAATTTAGCTTTAAAAATACTGGTTGAATTTGTAAAAATATATAAAAATCACCTTAACTATATTTTCGTATAAATATAAGAATAAAATAAATTATTCACCATAATTTATAGTTTTGGGAATAATTATTGATTTTTATACTGCTAAAAATGGACAATAAATTGATTTTAAAAATCTATAAAAATTGGAAAAGATACCAAAACCCTTGGGCATGCTTATATATGAATATAAATGTTATTTTAAAAGTATTTTTTATGTAAAAAATACGTAGAAAAAAATTGGGTATCAACAGTTGGCCCTCTTTATCCGGGAAGGTTGAAAGAGTTGTCGGGTAAAGATATGATGGCCAATTTTGGCCGAACGGAATGGTTTGAAGCAATTGACCGTGCTTCGGTTCCTGATCTTCCTATATATCCCTGGTCTTACAGAAATCCGGCTGTATGTAATTCGTGATCCATCAACAGAATATGCCGATGCAGATTTTCGAAAAACGGATGCGATATTCCGGTTTGGAAGGACGGTCAAATTCTAGTAGGTTGCGGGAACTGGAGCAGAGTCGCTCCTACTGAGATGGCCGATGCTAGCCGGTTTACCTGCAAATGAGCAATGCAAATATATATTGTGGATAAATTTAAATGTGACGCAAGTTCCCGTTGGACCATGAATTTTGTCTTTGGATGATTAGGATGACGTCCTCAGACCATGATGTCCTGGGCCATGAAGCGTATAATAAAGGATTCACATGCTATGAAATGATGTTCTCGGGCTTTGGGGATGATGCCTCCGAACTATGATGCCTTTGAATAATGATATGCAAAAGATAAAATGGGGTTCTCAGACCATGGCATGGCATTCTTAGGGTATGGAAATGTTGCCTCCGAACAATGACTCTTTCGGACAATTTGGCGATCTTTTAGCCCATGAAATGCAGAAGGTAGCAATTTTTTAGCAGATGCAAGACGTAACTAAAAGGTTGCGGTATTTCAGCCGATGCAGGATTCAAGTGGTGATTTTTCAGCCGATGCGGGATGTAAATGAAGTGGTGCTATTTTAGCCATGCAAGAAATGTAAATAAAATGGCGATTTTTTAGCCGATGTAGAATTTAAATGAAATGGCGATATTTTAGCCTTGCAAGAAATGTAAATAAAATGGCGATCTTTCAACCTATGCAGGATTTAAATGAAGGGGCGATATTTTAGCCATGCAAGAAATGTAAATAAAATTGCGATCTTTCAGTCGATACAGGATTTAAATGAAGTGGCGATATTTCAGCTGTTCAAGAAATGTAAATAAAATGGCGATCTTTCAGTCGATGAAGGATTTAAATGAAGGGGCGATATTTCTGCCATGCAGATGGAGGTAGAGCTTAACCTCAGAAGGTAGAAAGGTAGCCTTATGCAATGCAGAAAAGTGCAATTGGAGGTAGAGCTTAACCTCGTAAGGCAGAAAGGTAGCCTTATGCAATGCAGAAAAATGCAGATGAAGGTAGAGCTTAACCTCGGAAGGCAGAAAGGTAGCCTTATGCAATGCAAAAAATGCAGATGGAGGTATAGCTTAACCTCGGAAGGAAGAAACGTATCCTTATGCAATGCATAAGTGCAAATGGAGACAGAGCTTACTCTCGGAATGCAGAAAGGTAGCCTTATGCAATGCAAAAAAGTAAAAGGTGAACAGTAGTAAAATCTCTTAGCTGAGGGCTTGATAGCTAATAGCTGATTGGGATATTATGGCTGCTGGGGATGATGTGTGCAAATGTGAATAGGTGCTGGTTTTGAGGTTCGTATTCCCAAAAAGTTTGAGTTTCTAAATGCATTTGGTGATTTGTAACTTGGGTGCCTGCATCCGAAGAAAAATCGTGAGTTTTGTAGAGGGGAAAGGTTAGTTAGTGTCCCCGTGAACTTTGCATGTCCTACTTGTCTTAGTTTTCAGAGATATTGTGCATCATTGGGGTAGCGTCGCTAAATAAAGCAATTTGATAATAGATATACATGATTTAGTAAAAACTGTAACATAAATACATAATTGAAAATAGTTTTCTCTAGATGAACCGGCGACTGTGACGTGGTTCCAGCAATTGCAACCTCTCTTCCTCAAAATTCTGCCCTAGTTTACTGGTTCGATACTTCTAACGGCTTCTTGCGATGATCCGCTAAAGTTACTTTGGAATTTTGAGGGTCCTCCTCAAAATTCTGCCCCAGTTTCCAATTGCGAGGGAGGGGGGAATGAAATTTTATTTGAATTGTGACCGAACCCATAAGGCTGCCTACGTGTCCCATCTTAAACAGGAATCAGGTCAGACGTAGTTCAAATTACATCATCTATGAAAACATAAGATTAAACATAGTAGCGCTTGACTGCATTTGAGTTGATTGTTTTTGGCCAAACTTCTCCATCCATTTCTGCAAGTACAAGGGCTCCTCCTGTCAGAACCCGATGAACCATGTACGGACCTTGCCAATTGGGAGAGAACTCCCCTTTGGCTTCATCTTGATGTGGAAAAATCTTATTTAACACTAGTTGTCCTGGTGTGAACCGTATTGGTCTGACTCTATTGTTGAAAGCTTTGGACATTCTGTTCTGGTAAAGCAGACCGTGGAAAATTGCATTCATTCTCTTCCCATCTGTGAGAGCTATCTGCTCATAACCACTCTTTCCCCATTCTGCATCATCGATCTCTGATTCCTATATGACCCTTATGGAGGAAATTTCTACTTCGGGGGGAATGATCGCTTCTGTACCATAAACAAACATATAGGGGTTTGCAACTGTTGATGTGTGGACTGTGGTGCGATACCCGAATAAAGCAAATGATAGCTTCTCATGGCACTGCTTATGCTTTTCTATCATCTTCCTCAGTATCTTCTTGATGTTCTTGTTAACGGCTTCTACTGCTGCATTCATCTGAGGCCCGTAGGTTGTAGAATTCTTGTGTTTGATCTTGAAGGTTTCAAACATAGCTTTCATCAAATCACTGTTGAGGTTTGAGCCGTTGTTAGTAATGATTGATTTTGGAATTCTGAATCGGCAAACGATAAGGTCACAGACAAAGTCTGCCATGACTTTCTTAGTCATCACTCTATAAGATGCTGCTTCAACCCATTTGGTAAAATAGTCAATTGCTACTAGGATAAACATGTGGCCATTTGATGCGGCAGTTTTGATTGGTCCAATAACATCCATTCCCGAAGCGGTGAACGACCATGTTGAGCTTGTTGCATTAAGCTTGCTTGGAGGCACCTTTATCATGTCTGTATGGATCTGACAGTGGTGGCACTTTCAGACATACTGGATGCAGTCTGTCTCCATAGTCATTCAAAAATAACCAGCTCGGAGTATCTTCCTGGCTAAGACAAAATCGTTCATATGTGGACTACAGGTCCCGGCATGAATTTCCTCTAGCAGTTTAGATGCTTCCTTCACATCAACACATCTTAGCAAACCCAAATTCGGAGTCCTCCTATATAGGATTCCCCCCTATGGAAGAAATTGTTGGACAATCTTCGAAGTTTGCATTTCTGAGTGGCATTTGCAAATTCTGGATATTCTCATCTCGCTAAAAATTCCTTGATGTAGTGAAACCAAGGCTTTCCATCCGCTTCTCCCTCAACATAAGCATAGTAAGCTGGCTGATCATGAATCTTTACTGGAATAGGGTCTATGAAGTTCTTATCTGGATGCTGAATCATAGATGATAGGGTAGCCAATGCGTCAGCAAACTCATTCTGGACTCTGGGAACATTCTGGAATTCTATCTTTGTGAACCTCTTCCTCAACTCCAGTACATAATGCATGTATGGGAGTATCTTGGAGTTCTTGGTTGCCCATTCTTCTCGGACCTGATGTATAAGTAAGTCTGAATCTCCAATCACTAGCAACTCTTGGATGTTCATGTCAATGGCCATCTTGAGCCCTAAGATGCAAGCTTCATACTCGGCCATGTTGTTGGTGCAGGGAAACCTGAGCTTGGCAGATATCGCATAGTGCTGGCCAGTTTTTGATATTAGGACTGCTCCTATGCCAACTCCTTTGAAATTTGCGACTCTATCGAAAAACATCCTCCAATCATCATATGATTCTGCAATGTTTGCTCCTACAAATGATAGCTCCTCATCCGAAAAATACGTCTTTAAGGGCTCATATTCTCCGTCTACAGGGTTTTTAGCAAAGTGATATGCTAATATCTGTCCTTTGATTGCTTTATGAGTTACATAAACAATGTCGAACTCACTCAGCAGGATTTGCCACTTGGCTAGCTTGCCAGTGGCCATGGGCTTCTAAAAGATGTACTTCAATGGGTCCATTCTTGATATAAGATACGTGGTGTAATCACAAAAATAGTGCCTCAATATCTGAGTTACCCAAATCAGGGCACAACAGGTGCATTCCAACAGAGAATATCGGGCCTCATACGGGGTGAACTTCTTGCTGAGCTAATAGATGGCCTGCTCTTTTCTCCCTATTTCATCATGCTCCCCAGAACACAACCAAATGCTCCATATAGTATCGCAAGGTAGAGTAAGGGTCTACCTGGCTCGGGCAGGACCAAACCTGGCGGTATTGACAAGTACTCCTTGATTCTGTCGAAGGCCTTTTGGCAGTCATCTGTCCATTTGGTAGCCACGTCTTTCTTCAGCATCTTAAAAATTGGCTCACAGATGACAGTAGATAGTGCTATTAACCGGCTGATGTAGTTAAGTCTCCTCAAGAAACTCATTACTTCTTTCTTGTTCTTTGATGGTGGCAGTTCTTGAATTGACTTGACCTTTGATGGATCCAATTTTATCCCCCGGTGACTCACAATAAACCCAAGCAATTTCCCAGCTAGAACCCCTAATGCTTTTCGGGATTCAATTTCAGGTTGTGTCGTCTCAGTCAATTGAAGAATTTCCTTAAATCTTCCATTTGATCAGCGGCTTTCTTGGACTTCGATCTCCTTGTGTATCATATCATGGAAAATGGTAGTCATGGCCCTCATGTTGGTGGCCCAAGTATTCTTTAACCCAAACGACATCATCTTGTGACAATACATCCCCCACGGTGTAATGAAGGTCGTTTTCTCAGCATCTTCTTCATCCATCCAAATCTGATGGTACCCAGCAAAACAATCGACGAATGACTGTAGCTCATGCTTGGCACAGTTGTCAATCAAGATGTGTATATTTGGTAAGGGGAAGTCGTCTTTGGGATTGGCCTGGTTGAGGTCCTGGTAGTCGACACAGACTCTAACCTTCCCGTCCTTCTTCGGTACTGGCACGATATTGGCTAACCACGTCGGATACTCTACTACCCTGAGAACCTTAGATTTGACCTACTTAGTGACTTTTTCCTTGATTTTCAAACTCATATCTGGCTTGAACTTTCTAAGCTTCTGCTTCACTTGCGGACAGGCCGGATCAGTCAGCAATTTGCGAGCCACAATGGATGTACTTAGACCAATTATGTCGTCATATGACCAGGCAAATATGTCTTCATACTCTCCTAGGAACTCTATATATTCTTTCTTTTCTGACGGTGACAAATGGTCGCTGATTCGTGTTTCTTTGATGTTTTCTGAATCTCATAGGTCGGCAATCTCAGCCTCATCCAAGTTGGAGTTAGGCCTATTTTCAAAATTCTCAACTTTCTTAACAATCTCTTCCAGTATATCATTTTCCTCTGAATCTATCTCAGTTTGTTGCATTGTCTCGTTGTATGTCACAGTCATTGGTTCATCAAGATAAGTAATGGTAACGCTGTTTCAGTAAAGTAATGAAAAATAATAAGCGTATGACTTATAAGAAACTGAAATACTTTAATAAATTCCATAAATTTTTTGAACATCAGAGCTCTTTCTTCCGAAAAATAAAAATGCGAAAGGAAAATAAACTAGTAAAACAAAATAGTGCATGGTGCTTTGTTCAGTCTTGCTACCCCGAGGCGCGCCAGGCTCTGCTGGTTTTGATGGTCCAGTTATCGGGGCGTGCTCCTTTGTTTACAGCCTGTATGGAACGGCCTTCCTCCCCCTCCTCCTTAAAAATAACACAGCAATCCATATCATCATCTCCTAGGAACAAGTTCTTCATTGCTGCTAGTGCTTCCTCTTCTTCTGACCCACAGATGATTTATGTCGGTTGGAAAGTCTGCTCCAGGTGGGGTATAATTGCAATATAGGCTATTAATCGCAATATAGTCTATTATTATTTGTTTTAACAGTACAAAATTCAATAATTATTCCCAAAAAACTATCATTTTGGTGAGTAATGTATTTTCATCCTCATATTTACATCGCAATGTAATTAAGGTAATTTTTGTATTTTTTTATAAATCTATTTGATACTTTAAGCTAAAATTGCATATAATTACAATTATAGCCTATGTTTCGATTAGTAGCGTTTTACAATTATAAAATTATTCCCAGTATTTTTAGATTATTGTTTATATATTATTAATTAGTGCAATGCTTTTAATTTGTTTATAAAATCATTTTAACTATTTTTATTAAACTAAAAAGGGGAAAATTAGCTATTTAATATATAGCCCATTACCATTTCAATTACAGCCCTAAAATAACTCCCAATTAAACCCAATCTCAAACCCAATTACCCTACCCCAAGCCACGTGCAAACCGACCCAAACCCGTTTCCCATCCTACCCTCTCTAATCTCAACCGTTGATCTCCCAGATCAATGGTCCCCGTTTCCCTTTCTTTTTTAATTCCCCAATCACCCCTAACCCTAGTCATTTCCCGTCTATAGTTGCCCTTGAATCCCCCCCCCCCCCC
>MU706847.1:80623-99899 GCA_026770625.1 Nicotiana glauca
CCCCCCCATCTCCTAATTCTCTCTCAACCTCTCTCAGAAACCCTAGTCGACACCTTCAATCACTACCTAAAATCGACCAAATCCATGGCTTCCAGAGCCATCGATGGCCTGTATCTACCTCATGGGACTCCTACACGTCTGATTACCATGGTTTCAAGGTCAAACCTTGAAGAGGCTTGGCTCAGATCTTCACCGATTCGAGCATTTCGGCCACACGCCGGCGTATCCCAGTCTCCTAAGTCTGATGTCGACTACATCCGACTTAGATCGGATCTTTTAAACCCTTTCTCATCTTAGGGTCCTCTTGAAACCATAACTATTCGAGGTTTTTCTTCGATTCTTTTTAGATCTTTTATGTATTTGTGCTATGCGTGATTTTCTAAACGATTTCCCTAAATTTTTCTTTTGAAAATTGCCTCCAAAACCCTTCTTTGTCGATTTAGGGTTTTTGGAATGTATTCAAATGTTTTTATGACCTTCTCTTCCTTATTATTTGTATTTTTTTCTCTAACTATATTCTTATAGTAGTTCTATTATGTTCTTGTGTGTTCCTATACTATGTTTTATGCTCCGTGATTGAATCTTTTTGCTGTATTCCATCCTGGCATATTCTCCTACTGTATTTTCTATGCTATGGTTCTCGCCTGCTTTTCTTTTCACCATGTTCTACTATCTAAATCCCATATAAGCATATACTTCTTCTACTGCTTTCTATACTGTAAGTTGTTCTCTCACTACGCCTCGAAACTAGTTGTTTCACTATCTTTGATTTTGACCTTTCTACTTGTTTGCATGCTTTCTCATGAGCTTCTGAAAGAAGCCACTAAGCCTGTTTTTCACTACTTTCCTCTCCATCTCTGTGTTCGATTCAAGGTGGAAACCCTAGAATTTGGGATTCCGCCGAGGATTCAATTATATAGGTTAGAGTTTTATTCTTTTAAAACCCTAACTCTCTGCTAAACTCTCTTGCATTGGATTCTTCCCATTGATTTTACAAGGTCGTGCTTCGTGTTGAAGCTTGTCTGGTTGCCTTTATATGTATATTGAATCCTTCTTTTAAAAAGATTTCGACTAGTGATTGAATCAGAATCCTTTCTTTTTGGGGTTTTAATTGATTGTTACTGATTTTCCTTGTGTAAAACCTTTTTCTTCACCTTTTTTGATTGTGTTCATTCATACCAAATATTTAGGACTTGGGATTTCTTGGCTGTTAATTGATTCTCTTTCCTTAATTATATAACTGTACATTTTCAGAAGCCTTGTCCTTAAATAACCCTTATGTATTTGCCCTCAATTTCATGCTTTGCACAAAGAATTTAATTAATTTCTTTCCTTAGTTGGATTATAGCTTTTCGAATTTAAATCCCATAATTAAGGGAGTTTTATGTGATTGATTGAAAATCAGACTTCAATTATTTTCTTAACTTATTTCTCATAACTTTCATACTATAAATAACCTAAGTCTTTAAACAGTAAAGGAGTCTTCGGATTTACACACACAACTGAATACACTTCAGACTTCACTTATAATTCTTGCAATCCCTTTCTAAACTCTCTTGTCTGCACTTTGGCTTTAAAAAAGACTGCTGCTTTCTTTTGCTTGGTGTCCCAATTTTGATTCTAGCATCACCCCCAATGTGTTAATTTACAAGCATTTATATCCATGTCTATTTTATTGTTTTTATAAAGTTCAAACTTGTGAAGTAGTATGTTTATATATGTTCCTGTAATGAATCCCCCATCCCCTACCCCCATTTATGTGCTTGGGATATAGTTTTAAGACATGGCAATGTACAAGTTATTGTCCATGGATTAAAACTGGATCTTTTGGATCCTAGCCTCTTCAATTTCCGCATACCCCATTCCCCTATGTGTACTGAGTTAAGGTATAGCCTAGAAGCATCCGAATTGCTTGTCCAAGGCTGAACCTGACCTTCAATAGGTCCTAACTCTCTATTTTTTAAGCTGACAGGATGGTCAGGGGTGTGCCAGCATCTCGATTGTTGGGCATGACCACCAGCCTGCCCTAGCCTTTCCTAATTCCCCTCTACTGCACTTCCACTTACTCCTAGCCTCTAAGTTCTTCCCCCCCTCCTATGAGCCTTGCCTTGGGACCTTGAGTTCCATTTGAACTTGGACATTTGAGGGCTGGCCCTTCCACACTGCACTACAACCTGATTATGCAATGATATTTGGGGTGTAAGCATTGTCTGGGGTTCTTGAAGCTCCTTAGAACTTTGACACATCCCAAGTAAGAGAAAGGCTTTAAAATCTGATCCTGGAAGTTGATTTATCTCATATTATTAGACTCTGAGTCTGGATTAGGCTGATTATATGTAGATGTAATCACTGATGTAATTTTACTCTCTGTCCGATTCATTTGGTCTGTAATAAATTTGTAATAACTACTGGGGTGTTAGTAAAAAGGGAGGGTTAATCATGTATGCAAAAAGGGGTAGATACCATGACTATAGGGAAATACTGTCTCTGAAATTCTGCATCTTCACATAGTTAACTACTGAAATTCTACACCTCATATAGATATCATGTTCGTAGGCTTTTTCCGCAATTTCATATCGATACCATGACTATAGGGAAATACTATCTCTGAAAGTCCACATCTTCACATAGTTAAATACTAAAATTCTGCACCTTATATCGATATCATGTTCGTAGGCTTCTTCTGCAGTTTCATACAGATATCATGTTCATAAGATTTTTTGCATTTTCGTATAGATACCATGTCTTTGAAAATGTGCATATCATATAGATAATGTGCCTATAGGACTTCTGCATTTTTGTATATGCATCAGCCATTAGGCAAACTTGTTATAGGATTTAACTAATCAACCGCATATATATGACCTGTCTATAGGATTTCTGCATAAACAATAATAGTGTTTAAAAACCAGTAACACCTAGAAAGCATGCATATAGGAGCTATCAACTCAAATATGAATGGTCTACTCGCTCCTAAGTCTAAAATCAGTAGGAATTTTGTTTAACACGCGCAGAACTTATGATCTTGTAACCAACAATTCTTTTCTGCAATAAGTTTATTCTTCCCATCTCTTAATTAATAGATAGCATGCCTATAGGTCCCGTTTAACGCATAGGCAAACGATTAAACAATTAATCAATTGTGTCAGTCTTTGACAACTACATCTAAGCAGGCCTAATTTGGACTCCCTATCTAGGAAATATGTGGTAAATCGACTTATCCTACGCCATAATTTAATTCAGACCAAACCAGTATGTGTAAGACATGCTAAAATATATGCTTTTCTTTAATTTAAGGAGGTTTATTTGAGCCACATCTGTCGACGCCCCCTTTTTCCCCCATTCTAAAAGAAAGGAATCGGGTTTACGACATTATGGACAAAACAACTCCTATTCCCTTTTGAGGAATCGGGTTATGGAATTTGAAGAGTCGCCACCTAATGATTATAGTGCATTAGGAAACTTGAAAGAAAAAGAAGAAGCGATTTTGAAAGAAAACCAGAGTTCGGGTAAGGGTTTGAGATTATCTCGAGGGGAAGGTGTTAGGAACCCCTCAATATCCACTAGTGTGGTTCCCGGCCATGCTTAATTGTGACTTTAAAATAGAAGGGAACAAGTAAGGTTTGCACATAGTAGTTACAAATAAGTAAAAAAATAAATTTAGAAAGGAAGGAAAGGACATAAATGATTTTAAAAGAGAAGGATTAATTGGAAGAAAACATAAATTTAAGAAGTACATTATACAAATAATGAAAAGGAAAGGGGGTCCTAGGTTTAAATACAATATGGATCACATCAATGCAATAGCCGACACACCCTCCTCGGGAGAGGGGTCGTACGTGATATTAGCGCACCGGTCATCATCTCCATATTCTTCCCTTCCCACCCCATTAAAGTATTTAAACGCGATTAGTCTCGTTTACTTATTGCATGCTAGTACCCGTCCCAACCTATCAGTCCCGGGGTATTAGGACTTCTAATCCTATAGGGGAAGAAAAGGGGTAGAGGCATATATGGGGTTTAAAAGGACAAAATACTAATTTCGACAACCAAAACAAAAAGCAAGTAAAGGGATTGACAAACAAACATGCATGGCTCATATAAAATCCCGTAAATCAGACAGCATATAGTTTAGCATGCCTTACACATACTGATTTGGTCTTTAAATAAAAAATTAAGCGGCGGACGGACTAGTTTAACACATAGAATTAGATAAAGAGCCTGCATTAAGCAACTCAGATCCAATTGTCAGAAATTGAAGTATTTTAAACAAGTTATTTAGAAAACACTGATTTTAGACAAGAGCCTAATGTAGAAGAGTTAAAACAGAAAGTTGAAAGTTGCAGAAGTTCAGAAATGACTTTGAAATCAACATATTTGTTTGAGTGAAAATATAGTAGACTTGTGAAGAGGAGTTTTGAAAGTGAAAATACCTTAAAAAAAGAGTGAGTTAAAAGACTGTTTTTAAAGATAGATTCAAGAGATGAATAGAATTTAGGCAGAAGATCTAAAGGAATTGTTTCAGAAGAAAGACGCAAGTTTGAAAAGTTTAAGAGCATTGCAGATTTACAGAATTTTAAAAGCATTACAAGTTTATAAGAGTTTTACTGAAAACGCTATGTTAAAGGCCAATTGATAGGTTGTTGTTGCTTAAAACTGAATCAAGCGAGTTTGAGATGAACCCCTATAGGCATGATATCTATAGCTGATTTTAAGCGCTGTTATTAACTGGTGAAAGAGTGTTTGTTTGATTACCCTATAATTTGCCTAACGCATATGCACTTCCTAAAAACATAGTTTCTATATGCAACTGATTTACATGAATATTAAGTCCTATAGGCAGGATTTCTAATGATGTACAAGATGATTAAATGTTGGTCCTATAGACATGGTATTTAGGTAACTGATTTAAACATATCTCCTATAGGCATGGTATCTAGGTGATAAAAATTAAAAGTCCTAAGGCATGATATCTAACCTTTTAGTTTGATGCAGTAAAAAATAAACCCCTCCCATACCCTTTCACTAATGCTTCCCGAGTCCTTTTATACAGAATTATTACAGAACTAGAAGAAAATAATTAAAATACATCACAACCTACAGCTGGATCTGAGCATCCTAATTCAATCTTAATGTCCAATAGCATGTGTTTCACCAAATCCAGAATCCAGATTCCAAGGCCTTCTCTCATCCAAAGTGTTTCAGAAGTCCAAAGAGTCTCAAGGGCTCCAAGCAGTGCTTACACTCTGGATAATAAAATACAATGGAATTGTGCGCTGTGGAATAGCCAGCCCTTAGGCATCCAAGTTCAGAGGGAACTCCGGGGTCCCAAAGCATGGCATACCAAAGGGGGGTAGAACTTAGAACTAGGAATAGGTGCAAAGTGAGAGAGGGATTAGGGAACCATAGCAGAGAGTGGTAATGCCCAGCCATGGGTATAGACTGGGACACCCTGACCCTTTACTTGGTCCAAACATATTAAGAGCAGACTTTAAAGTCAGACTTGGGTCTGGATGGTGATTAGGACACCACAAGACTTGAGTCAAGGCTCAACACATAAGGGGAAGAAGGGAGTGGGAGTTGAATTGAGTAGAGGTTCAAGAGAACCTGGTTCTAAGTCATGGGTGGCAATAATAGGACGCTACCATGACTCAGAACTGCACTCACACACAAGAGGGGGTCAAAGGAAAGGGACTCACATAGAAAAACATTTACAGAATCACAAGGAAAGAAAGAAAGCATAACTGATTAAGAGTGCAGAAACATAAGGCAAAAGAGAATAACAGACTAGGATGAACACATAGTGAAGAATGCATAACAAAAGAGAAGAAACAATCACATAGTTTAGAGGGTATTATTTAATTAGAGTGACATACCAGTTGCAAGCAGAATAATAGAAAAACAGAAGTAAACAGCCAGAAGTTAGCAAGAGCAGACTCAGATCCTTTAGAAAATATTTGAGAGTTCAAGAGGAACACAAGAGTATTTAAGACAGCAAACGAGAACAGGAGCAGAATGCTTAGTATTAAAAGTTGAGAGACTAGTAGTGGAGAGAATATTTGTAGTTGTTTAGTGAAAAGTATTCGAAGTGTATTTTAAACTCAGAAGTGTCTGTATAAAGGTTGTTATTGCAAAAAGCGTGCTGGAAGAGTAGTGTAAGAATGGTGTTAAGAGAAGAAGGGTAGTCCCCTTTTATAGTGCAGAAAAACCAGTAAGCAAAAGGTAAGAAATAATTTTCAGACAATCACATAAGATCTCCCTTAGGTTAAGGGATTTGATTTCAAACGTGCATGAGACAATTAAGGAAAGAAAAAATAATTAAACCTTTTCAGAGTAGCATAACAAGGGTAAGTACACAGAGATTAATTAAGGCAAGAACCCTATGGTACGCGGTTTGAAAAAAATAAGGAAAGTAAATCAATTAAACATCTAGTAAATTGAAAACCTTGCTCTAATGAACTTAGTCAGAAAAGGGGGAGGAAAAGGTTTAATTGGTAAAATCAACAACAATCAATCGAGCCTTAGTAAAAGGAAATTGGAATCACTCACAAGTTGGCAGAATCATTTTGAAAGAAAAGCTCTCATATATAAAGCATACGAGTAACAAAGAAGAAAGAAAAGACTGACATAGAAAGTTTCAAATCACAAGCAAAAGAATTCCAATTTAGTTATTGACTCAGCATGAGTTTGAGAGAGCCCAGGGTTCTAGAGTAGAACCCTAGTCCAGACACAATGACCAAAACTCGCAAAAACCCCAAACCTAGGGTTTCAATTCGAGTAGGATACAGAAAAAAGAAGGCATGCCCTCAAAATAGACTCAGAGAACTCCTTCAGGGTCTAGTGAGAAAGCACACAGATACACAAAGCAAGTTCTAAGCAAAATAGTGAAAAAATCCTAGAGATCATGTCTGAGAAAAAGCTCAGAAATAAAGCAAGTTCAGGAGAGAAAAGAGGTGACATAGAACTTAAGAAATAGTAGATGAAACAGGCTTGGAACCC
The DNA here is from genome assembly GCA_026770625.1 of Nicotiana glauca. Lineage (NCBI taxonomy): Eukaryota > Viridiplantae > Streptophyta > Magnoliopsida > Solanales > Solanaceae > Nicotiana > Nicotiana glauca. The sequence goes on from MU706847.1 coordinate 87,623, forward strand.
AAACACGGGTCCAGTAAAGGAAAACAAAACTCAGTAAGAAGATAATAGAGGAACACACAAGATATGCGTGTAAAGCATGCTGTAGAAATTAGTAGAAGAAATAACAGAGAACAAAATGAAAACATGCCTAATAATGGCAAAACATACGAATAAGAAAAAACACATAAGACATGGCACAAACATATAGATTCACATAAAGAAAGAAGGAGAAGAAGAGCAAAAATGGTTCTATGATTTTGAAAACCCTAAATCGAAGAGACTATCTTTAAAAAAGGAAAATTGGGGAAAAGCTTTAAAACCTCGAGTGTAACACAAATCTATCACAGATCTAAGAAAATAAAGGAAGAAAGAACCTCGAACGGCTTTTAGGGTTTCTTAGAAACCCTAGAGACGAGAAGGCTTGGAAAGGATCTGGTCTCGAATAGGTCTGGACAATGGCTTGGCCTTTCAAGGCTCGAACACGTCAGAACGGAGCTGAAGAAGCCACATGACTCATATCGGCGAAGGATCTAAACATGCCTTATTGAGGCTGAACCTTGAAACCCTTGAACATACACGATTTGGGGTGAAGGGAAGGGAACACAGGCCGTCCATGGCCTAAGAAGCCATGGATGCCGGTGGGATTTGGGTGAAGAAGAAGAAAGGGGGCGGCTAGGGTTTGAGTGTTCGAGAGAGTTTTGAGGCGAGGAGGGGTTTGAGGGCGGCACTGAAATGGAAATGAGAGTAGGGTTAGGGTGATTTGAAATGAAAAAAGAAAGAGTGGTTGTGGGTCGTTGATCAAAATGATCAACGACCAGGATTAAAAGATGAAACAGATGGGTTTAATTAAACGGGTAAAGTGCCGGGTTAAAATGGAATTGGGTCGTCGATTTGAGCTGGATTTGGGTCAAAATTGATATGCCCAAATAGGCTATAATTCAAAGTAATTGAGGCCATAATTGAAATAGCCAATTTTTCCCTTTTAATTTTATAAAAATAGTAAAAGATGTTTAAAATCAAATTAAAAATACTGAGTTAGTAAATAATATGTAAGCATTAAATTAAAAATATTTGGATTGATTTTGTAAATAAAACTGCTATTAAATCTGAAAGTGGGTTAAAATTGTAATTTCATGCAATTTAGTTTTAAAATACCAAATGGACTTGTAAAATAATACAAAAAATCATGTAAATTATTTTTTGATGTATATGTGAGAATGAAATAACCTATTCTCCAAAATGGCAAGTTTTGGGAATAATTATTGGGATTTATGGTGTAAAAATAGGCCATAAATTAGTTTAAAATCCTTTTAAAATGCCAAAATCTTTTGGGATGCTCATATATGCATACATATGATATTTTGAAAGTATTTTGAGTATAAAAATACATAAGGAAAAATTGGGTATCAACAGTTACCCCTCTTTACCCAAGAAGAATGAAAGAGTTATCGGGTAAAGACAAGATGGCAAATTTTGACCGAAAACGGCGATTTTAAAAGAATTTTGACCGCGCTTTAGTTTTTGAGCTTCCTACATATCCCTGGTTTTATAGAAATAAGACCATATGTAGTTCAGGAACCATTGATGGAATGTGTCGATGGAGATTCAAAAAGACGGACACGATGGTTAAGTTTGAAAATGCGTTTGGAATCGGACAAGTTGAAGAGAATTGGAGCTGGATCGCTCCTGCTGAGATAGTCGTTTGCTAGTCGGTGTACCTGTAAATGAGCAATGTGCGCATATATTATGAATAATTTAAATATGATGCAAGTTCCCGTTGGACCATGACTGTTGTCTTCAGACAGTTAGGATGACGTCCTCAGACTATGATGTCCTGGGCCATGAAGAGCGTAAAAGTAAAGATTTGCAGGCCATGAAATGGTGTTCTCGGGCTATGCAGATGGTGCCTCCGAACTATGACGCCTTTGAAATAGTTGGCGATTTTTCAGCCCATGAAAAAGTGGCAATCTTTCAGCCGAATAAATGCAAAGAGTGGCGATCTTTCAGCTAGAGTGTGAATTTAAATGCATGTGGCAATATTTCAGCCGAATGAATGAAAAGAGTGGCGATCTTTCAGCCAAAGCAAGAATTTAAATGCCGGTGGCGATATTTCAGTCATTCGAAAAGATAAATAGACTATATTTCAGCCATACAGGATGGACGTAGAGCTCAACCTCGGAAGGCAGAAAGGTACCTTTATGCAAAGATGCAGATGCAGACAGAGCTTAGTCTCAAAAGGCATATAAGTAGCCTTATGCAGGATGTAGGTAGAGCTTAACCTCGGAAGGCAGAAAGGTAGCCTTATGCAAAAATGCAGATGGAGACAGTGCTTAGTCTCGAAAGGCAGATATGTAGCCTTATGTAGGATGGAGGTAGAGCTTAACCTCGGAAGGCAGAAAAGCAGCCTTATGCAAAATGCAGATGGAGACAGATTTTAGTCTCGAAAGGCAGATAAGGTAGCCTTATGCAAAAATGCAGGTGGATACAGAGCTTAGTCTTGAAAGGCAGAAAAGGTAGCCTTATGCAAAAATGCAGATGGAGACAGATCTTAGTCTCGAAAGGCAGATAAGTAGCCTTATGCAGGATAGAGGTAGAGCTTAACCTCGGAAGGCAGAAAGGTAGCCTTATGCAAAAATACTGATAGAGAGAGAAATTAGTCTCGAAAGGCAGATAACTAGCCTTATGCAATGCAAGAACATAAAGAAACGAACAGTAGTAAGTTCTCTTAGCTGATAGATAGTTGTGATATCATGATTGTTGGGGAATGTTGGGTGTAGATAGTAGATTCGTGAATGAGCAATCGTTCTGGGAGTTTTGAACCTGAAAAGTGAATGCGTTTAATGATTTGCGACCTGAGTGCCTGCATTTAAAGAAAAATCATGAGTTTTGTAGAGGGGGGAAGGTTAGTTCGTATCCCCTGTCTCTTGACGTCGTGTATCATTTGGGTAGCGTTGCTAAACGACAGCGATTCCAACGATATTTATGCATGATTTAGTATAATATAAGTACATATTTGAAAAACAATTTTATTTTGGATGAACCAACGACTGCAACATGGTTAAAGGACACGACAACCTTGCTTGTTCCGAAATTTTGAGGGTCCTCCTCAAAATTCTGCCCCAGTTTACTGGGCTGGTGCTGCTGACGGCTGTGCTGAATAACTGAAAGTGGATCGACTCCAGAATTTTGAGGGTCCTCCTCAAAATTCTGCCCCAGTTTACTGGGTCGGTGCTGATGAGAAGACTGACTTCGGAATTTTGAGGGTCCTCCTCAAAATTCTGCCCCAGTTCCAATAGCGGGGGAAAATGGGATTTTTATTAAAATGTGACCGAACCCATAGGGCTGCCTACGTATCCCCTCTTAAACGGGAATCAGGTCAGGCGTAGTTCAAATTACATCATGAAGAAAAAGCATATGATCAAATGTAGTATCGTTTCATTGCGTCTGAATTAATTGGCTTCGGCCAGACTTTTCCATCCATTTCTGCAAGAATAAGGGCTCCTCCGGTTAGAACCCGGTGAACCATGTACGGTTCTTGCCAATTGGGAGAGAATTTCCCTTTGGCCTCATCTTGATGTGGAAATATCTTCTTCAGCACCAGCTGCCCAGGTGTAAACTTCCTCGGCTTAACTCTCTTGTTGAAGGCTCTGGACATTCTGTTCTGATATAATTGACCGTGGCAAACTGCATTCATTCTCTTTCCGTCTATAAGGGCTAACTGCTCGTGGTAACTTTGTACCCATTCTGCATCGTCTAGCTCTGCTTCTTATATGATCCTCAAGGAGGGAATTTCTACCTCGGCGGGAATGACCGATTCTGTACCATAAACCAGCATGTAGGGAGTTGCCCCGGTCAATGTACGGACTGTGGTATGATAACCCAATAAGGCGAACGACAATTTTTTATGCCACTGCTTGTTCCTTTCAATCATATTCCTTAGTATCTTCTTGACGTTCTTATTGGCTGTTTCTACAGCACCATTCATCTGAGGTCTATTAGCTGTAGAGTTCTTATGTTTGAACTTGAAAGTCTCACACGTTGCTTTCATCAGGTCACTATTGAGGTTGGAACCATTGTCAGTGATGATTGATTCTGGAATTCCGAACCGACAAACCATACGGTCGCGGACGAAATCTGCTATAACTTTCTTGGTTACTGCTTTGTATGATGCTGCTTCGACACATTTAGTAAAGTAATGAATTGCCACTAAGATGAACCTGTCCCCATTTGATGCGGTAGGTTCGATTGGTCCAATGACATCCATTCCCCAGGCGGCGAACGACCATGGTGAGCTTGTTGCATTAAGCTCGTTCGGAGGTACTTTTATCATATCTGCATGTTTCTGACAGCGATGGCACCTTCAGACATACTGGATGCAGTCCGTTTTATAGTCATCCAAAAATACCCTGCTCGGAGTATCTTCTTTGCCAAAACAAAGCCATTCATGTGCGGTCCACATGTTCCTGCGTGCACTTCATCCAATAGTTTGGTTGCTTCACGCGCATCGACACACCTTAACAACCCAGATCGGGAGTCCTCCTGTACAAGATTCATCCGCTGTGAAAGAAGTTATTGGATAACCTCTGGAGCGTGCGCTTCTGAGTAGCATTGGCAAGCTCTGGGTATTTTCCTATTGTCAAGTATCCTCTGATGTCGTGGAACCATGGCTTCCTATCAGCTTTTTCCTTAACGTGATCACAGTAAGATGGCTGGTCATGAATCTTGACCTGAATGGGGTCAATGAAATTTGTATCTGGATGCTGAATCGTGGATGACAAAGTGGCTAGTGCATCGGCGAACTAATTCTGTATTCTCGGAACATGCTAGAATTCCGTTTTTCTGAATCTCTTCCTCAACTTCGGTATGTGATGTAGTTAAGGGAGTATCTTATGATTCTTAGTTGCCCATTCCTCTCGAACCTGATGTATGAGTAAGTCCGAGTCTCCAATCACCAGTAGCTCCTGAATGCTCATGTCGATGGCCAGTTTAGCCCTAAGATGCAAGCTTCATATTTGGCCATGTTGTTGGTGCACAGGAACCTGAGCTTGGCGGATACTGGGTAATGCTGACCGGTTTCTGATACCAGGACTGCTTCTATGCCAACTCCTTTGAAATTCGCGGCTCCGTCAAAAAACATCCTCCAACCGTCATAGGATTCTGCAATGTCTTCTCCTATGAAAGATACCTCTTCATCAGGAAAATACGTCTTTAGAGGTTCGTATTCTCCTCCCATGGGATTCTCGGCGAGGTGGTCTGCCAAAGCTTTCCCTTTGACTGCCTTCTGAGTAATATAAACAATGTTGAACTCGCTTAATAGGATTTGCCATTTGGCGAGCTTGCCGGTAGGCATGGGCTTGTGAAAGATATACTTTAACGGATCCCTCATTGATTTGAGATAAGTGGTGTATGCACAGAAATAGTGCCTCAACTTCTGAGCTACCCAGGTCAGAGCACAACATGTGCGTTTTAATAAAGAATACCGAGCCTCTAAAGAGTAAACTTCTTGCTGAGATAGTAGATGGCTTGCTCCTTTCTTCCGGTTTTATCATGTTGTCCTAAAACATAACTGAACGCTCCATCCAATACTACGAGATAAAGTAATAGGGGTCTCCCTGGCTCAGGCGGAACCAAGACCGGTAGCGTTGACAAGTATTCCTTGATTCTGTCAAAAGCCCTTTGACAACCATCAGTCCATTTGGAGGCAGCATCCTTCTTAAGCATCTTGAAAATAGGTTCACAAATGACAGTGGACTAAGCTATGAATCGGCTGATATAATTGAGCCTTCCCAGAAAGCTCATCACATCCTTCTTGTTCCTTGGCGGTGGCAACTCTTGAATGGACTTGACCTTTGACGGATCCAATTCTATTCCTCGTTGACTCACAATGAAACCCAATAGCTTTCCAGCAGGAACCCCGAAAGCACACTTGGCGGGATTCAGTTTCAGGTTGTACCTCCTCTATCTGTTGATGAATTTTCTCAGGTCTTCCATATGATCTGCAGCTTTCTTGGATTTGATGTTGACGTCATCCACATACACCTCGATCTCTTTATGTATCATGTTATGAAAGATAGTAGTCATGGCCCTCATGTAGGTGGCACCAGCATTCTTCGAACCAAATGGCATCATTCTGTAACAGTACATCCCCCATGGCGTGATGAATGCCGTTTTCTCTGCATCTTCTTAATCCATCTATATCTGATGGTACCCAGCAAAACAATCGATGAATGACTACAGTTCATGCTTGGCATAGTTGTCAATCGGGATGTGTATATTTGGCAAGGGGAAGTCGTCTTTGGGACTAGCCCGGTTGAGATCTCGATAGTTGACACAGACTCTAACCTTCCCATCTTTCTTCGATACTAGCACGATATTAGCTAACCATGTCGGATACTCTACCACCCTAAGAACCCCGGCTTTGACTTGCTTGGTAACTTCCTCTTTGATTTTCAAACTCATGTCTGGCTTGAACTTTCTGAGCTTCTGTTTTACTGGCGAACATGTCGGATCAGTTGGAAACTTGTGAGCTACAATGGATGTGCTGAGACTAATCATATCGTCATATGACCAGGCAAAAATGTCCTGATACTCTTTTGAAACTCTGTGTATTCTTTCTTTTCTGATGACGACAAATGCACGCTGATGCGCGTTTCTTTGATATTCTCTGTATCTCCCAAATTAACAACCTCAGTTTCGTCCAAGTTAGACTTAGATCTGTTCTCAAAGTTCTCGACCTCTCTGACAACCTTTTCTAGTATATCATCTTCCTCTCCTAAATCTATATCCATTTCTTGTTTTTCCTCGTTGCAAGTTACAGTCGTCGGTTCATTATCAAGATATGTAATAGTAATGTTGTGTAAAATAAAGTAGATGATTGAGAACAGTAATAAGAGCGAGATATAAAAATAAACTTGGAAAATGCTTTTGATTAAATTCATAATTGTTCGAAACATTTTAGCTCTTTTCAAAAGTAAGGACAGTGCGGAAAAGTAAAATCAACTAAAAAGTAAAATGCAATGCATGGTGCGTCATTTAGCCTTGCTACCTCGAAGCTTTCCGGGCACTGGTGGTCCTGACTCACCAATTGGTGAGGCATTCCCCTCGGTTCACAGCTTGAATGGAAGGTCCTTCCTCCCCTTCCTCCTCGAAGATAACACAACAGTCCATATCATCTCCCAAAAATAGGTTCTTCATCGCTGCCAGTGTTTCGTCTTCCTCTGATCCATATATAATGTCAGCAGGCTGAAAGGTCTGCTCCAGCTGAGGTATAGGGTGCTCTAGTGGATAATAGGGCCCTCACCATGGTGGCGACCATTCATTGAACTCTTTCCAGGTGTACTCATACCCTAGGCCAAAAGTAGTACCATGCTTCTACACCTTCATGGGTTTGGTGATACCCTGGAGATTCTTGCCAAGTCATTTTCCGGGTTCATACCCGCTCCAATTTAGGATGCTCTCAATCTTGTTATCCCACCACTTGTCTTTTTCTATGGCATTAACTCGCTCGATGTGATGGTATGTTTCTCCGCCTATTCTTCTTCTACCTCCGATCATTGGGATGGTTTGGCGACTGTATATAGGGTTGCTACCGTCGCCATGAATGATCACTTCCTGATGATTCCATTCAAACTTCACTGCTAGATGTAGGGTTGATGCCACATCCCCAACGGCATGGATCCAGGGTCATCCCAGCAATACATTGTAGGATGGTGGCACGTCTATGACTTGGAAGTCAATATCGAACCAGGTAGGCCCCATTTACAAACACAGGCTAATTTCCCCAATGGTAGATCTTTGAGACCCATCAAAAGCTTCAACATTGATAGCCCTATCTTTGATCTCATGCAAACCCTTCCCCAATGTTCTGAGAGTCACCAGCAGACAAATATTGAGGCTAGATCCCCCGTCGACCAGGATCCTGGTGATGAAATAATCTTCGCATTGCACAGTGATATGCAACGCCTTGTTGTGACTAAGTCCTTCTGGTGCCAACTCATCCTCGTGGAAGGTTATCTTGTGACTTTCCAACACTTGTCCTACCATATTTGCCATTTCACCTCCGGTTATGTTGCTGGGAACATAAGCTTCACTCAATATCTTCATCAAGGCATTTTTATGTGCCTCAGAGCTTTGTAGAAGTGCCAGGATGAAAATCTGCGCTGGTGTTTTGTTCAGTTGCTCAATGACCGTGTATTCCTTGGCTTGTCTTTTCCTCCAAAGGTCATCGGGTCCAGTTTTAACAGGCTACCCAGAGGCCTGCTTGCTGGACTCAGCTAAATGTTCAGGAGTGTATACCCTGCCGGTTCTAGTCATGTCCTGTGCGGCGATCGCTTCTCCAGTATATGTTTTCCCTTTTCTCCTAGTTTCCGCTGTGTAATGCCAAGGTATGGCATTTGACTTGAATGAGGTCACGTCTATCATGGAATCCAAAATTGGCACCCTTGGAGGTAACACAACAACTTCAAATGGTGCAGGTGCCGTTGGAACTCCGAACTCGACCTCAATTGGTTTTGGCGCCTTTGCAGGAGGCACTTCAAACTCGAGTGTTACAGACATATTTACCACATTGCCCTCGGAGGGCTGGATCTCAACAACAATGGTATTGAGGGTAACCGTCCGTTTCTTAGGCTCATCTCCTTCGACAATCAATCTGATTGACCCTTTGGGGTCCCAATCATCCTCTATCTCGATCATATGGATGCCTCCACCCTTGTGGTCAAGCAGAGGGTTGTTGCGGACATAGGGAGAGGGATCCCTTGCCACAATGACCTTGTTATCAATCAAAGTCTGAATCTTATCTTTCAACGAGCGACACTCGCTGATGGTATGGCCTTTCATTCTAGAATGGTATGCGCAAATTTTGTTTTGACCCACTGGGAGGGATTTTCTGGAGTTATGGTTGGGATAGGAGTAACATAACCAGCTGTTTTGAGTTTTTCATATAGTAGGTCAATTGACTCGGCTATGGCGGTATGTTGTCTGGGAGGTCTGTGGTCGAAATTTGGTCTGGGTCGAGGAAAGTTTTGGCGAGTCCGTGGCGGTGGGTAATGAGAATGTTGGGAGTTATATGCTTGGTACACGGGCACGGGTTGGGAATATCTTGGTGAGGTGGGTTGATATGTGGGTGGTGGAGGTGACTGGTAGGCAGATGGTGGCATTTGGTATGTAGGTGAGGGTGCTTGGTAATTTAGGGTAGGATGATATGTGAGTGGAGTTGAGGGATAGTTTTGGTACTTCATAGGGGATTTGGTTCTTTGCGCAGCCATTATGGAATTCACTTCCTTTTTCTTTGACGTGCCACCAGAGTGTAAGGCCTTGTTGGTGGCCTGTAATGCTTAGAGATTGGTGACCATACCATTCTTGATACATTCTTCGATTCTTTCTCCCAACTTGATGATGTCGGAGAATTTCTGACCCTCTATCAACATCAGTCTCTCACAGTATTGCGGATCCTGTGCTCGGACAAAGAACCTATTCATCTGCTCTTCCTCGAGGGCTGGCCTTACCTTGGCAGCTTCTGACCTCTAATGAGTTGCATACTCGCCAAAGGTTTCTGTGGGCTTCTTCTTCAGATTCTAGATATAGAACACATCCGGTGTGTTCTCAGTGTTGAACCTGAACCGGTCCATAAAGTCGGACGCCATGCTCACCCAACTTGTCCACTTTTTTGAATCCTGGATTATGTACCAAGACAAGGCGTCACCTTTCAGACTCCTCACGAACAGCTTCATGCGGATTTTCTCGTCCCTTCCAACTCCTACCAGCTTTTCACAATACATTCTTAGATCGAACCTGGGATCACCTATACCGTCAAACATCTCAAACTTGGGAGGTTTGTACCCCTCTAGAAGCTCAACATCTGGCTGAACACAAAGATCTTCATAGTTCAACCCTTCAACACATTTGCTACCCTCGACACCTTGGACCCGGCTAGTCAACTTTTTGAGTTCGGCCGCCAAATTCCTGATAATGGAGTCCTTATCATCTAATTCGGGTGCACTTGAGATAGGCTGGGTATAGTGGGGTGTAGTGTCCACAAATATAGGGGTATTATGGTCGTTTGTGGTGTTTTGTGGTTCGGGAATGAGCAGTGGAGTGTTGTTGCATGTGTTGCAGGCTTGGGTATTAGCAGTTTGTACTGGTGGCTGTGTAGGTACGGGGTTCTGGGTGTTGGCACCTACAGCGGCAAGAGTGATTGATAGGCTTGCCAGGTTCCGAAAGTGTTCTAATTCTTCCCCAAATCTCAGCAATGTCTGCTCAAGATGAGCAGCAGTTTCCTTGGTAATTGGAGTGTTCTGAGAAGTTTCCTCAATTTCCTTTCTAGCGTTTGCGTCTCCGATTTTGCCTTTGTTCCTATTTCTGGTAGGACTTGGAGGAGGAGCAGGTGGAGGGACCTTGGATCTTGTTGAGTATGCTGATGGAGCCAGAATGCACGAACTAACCTTTGGGAAAGGGAATAAAAATAAAAGAAAAACAAAAAGGTAAAAAGTTAGTGAGGATTTTGAAAAAATAATATTGCGGTATTTAAACACGTTGTGTAGGAATATAAACCATTTCCTAATTTGGGTGACTCGTAGTGCCCGAGGTATGCCTAGTGACAAGTTAAATTTGGAGAACTTATAATGCTAAATGCCTCGTTTTATTGATAAAAATAAGACGAGTCTAAAACGTAATTTGAAATAACGGAAAGATGTCACTAATGGCAAGTGTCCATATTACATTAGGAAAGCAGGAAATAAAAAATCCTAATTACTTGGTCCTAGAAGGACCTTCCCCAGATTCGGTACTCTTCTTGAGTCCCATCATTTTGAGGAAACCCCTACCCTTGCGATTCTCTAGCATTACTAGACCCAGAGTCTCCCAAGGAATTCCAGCTAGACCCCCTATTTCTTCTAGCAAAGGGGTCATTTCGAGGTCCCTGATGTGAAAAATTGACCGATCACTATCCCAGAACAGAGTTGCAGCCTCTATGATTTTGATGTTAGGATGGATTTCCAGAAGTGACGGCAAATTCCCTAAGTAATTTTGGACAAGGGTCTGATTGCTGGCATGAAGATCCTCCCACCAACTTAGCAACCTTGGGTGAATGTTAAATATCATACCAAATATGGGGATTTCGTGCCTCATTTTCTGCAAAACAAAAGGTTAGACCAAGACTCGACTGTTTAAATCAATAATTAGCATAAAGTCATTTAGTTCTCCAAATAAATGCACACAACGTAAAAGCGTCCATTTGGGTTTCGAGGAAACCCGATGGACTTTGGTTTAGGCTATATTAATGAGTCATTATACGGACAACATAACTGACTCGGCTAAGTTTGACAGTTTAATAGAGTAAGGTTTCTATTTTTTGATGTGCTAGACAAGGAACCCTTGAGCGGACAACACAAGATGGAAAGGCGCGGAACCGTTGACTACACCGTTGATCGACTGATTTTACCGCAAATATGCATTTGCCATATTTAGGTGGTTATAATATCGGAAGGGTGCAACCACTCATTATAAGTGTTGCTATAGGATTTGTTTTGTCACGAGTGGAACATGATGTTGAAGATGCAATTACAAAAATGAAGCAAACTGCATGTATTATCACGTTCATAGAGTAAAAGATTACAGTAAATGCTCAAAATATATAACGATATTGAAATAGTAATAAAGCAGTAAAGGAAGAAATTAAATGAAAGGGAAATATGAAGAGCCAAGTCAGTAATCATGATGAAATAATTAAAGGCGAGAAATAAAAGCAATTAAGGAAGCAATAAAGCCACAAGAGCATGTAATGGTAAAAGCCTTAAAACATTCCCCAGCAGAGTTGTCATGCTGTCGACGCCCACTTTTTTCCCCCTTCTAAAAGAAAGGAATCGGGTTTACGACATTATGGACAAAACAACTCTTATTCCCTTTTGAGGAATCGAGTTATGGAATTTGAAGAGTCACCACCTAATAATTATAGTGCATTAGGACATTTTAAAGAAAAAGAAGAAGCAATTTTTTAATAAAACCAGAGTTCGGGTAAGGGCTTGAGATTATCTCGAGGGGAAGGTGTTAGGAAGCCCTCAAGATCCACTAGTGTGGTTTCCGGCCAGGCTTAATTGTGACTTTAAAATAGAAGGGAACAAGTAAGGTTTGCACATAGTAGTTACAAATAAGTAAAAAATAAATTTAGAAAGGAAGGAAAGGACATAAATGATTTTAAAAGAGAAGGATTAATTGGAAGAAAACATAAATTTAAGAAGAACATTATACAAATAAAGAAAAGGAAAGGGGGTCCTAGGTTTAAATACAATATGGATCACAT
>MU706847.1:100243-150389 GCA_026770625.1 Nicotiana glauca
GGGAAGGTGTTAGGCACCCCTCAAGATCCACTAGTGTGGTTCCCGGCCATGCTTAATTGTGACTTTAAAATAGAAGGGAACAAGTAAGGTTTGCACATAGTAGTTACAAATAAGTAAAAAATAAATTTAGAAAGGAAGGAAAGGACATAAATGATTTTAAAAGAGAAGGATTAATTGGAAGAAAACATAAATTTAAGAAGAACATTATACAAATAAAGAAAAGGAAAGGGGGGTCATAGGTTTAAATACAATATGGATCACATCAATGCAGTACCCGGCGCACACTCCTCAAGAGAGGGGTCTCACATGATACTAGCGCACCGGTCATCATCTCCATATTCTACCCTTCCCACCCTATTAAGTTATTTAAACGCGATTAGTCTCGTTTACTTATTGCATGCTATTACCCGTCCCAACCTATCAGTCCCGGGGTATTAGGACTTCTAACCCTAAAGGGGAAGAAAATGGGTAGAGGCATATATGGGGTTTAAAAGGACAAAATACTAATTTTGACAACCAAAACAAATAGCAAGTAAAGGGATTGACAAACAAACATGCAAGGCTCATATAAAACCCCGTAAATCAGACAGCATATAGTTTAGCATGCCTTGCACATACTGATTTGGTCTTTAATTTAAAACTTAAGCGGCGGACGGACTAGTTTAACACATAGAATTAGATAAAGAGCCTGCATTAACAACTCAGATCCAATTGTTAGAAATTGAAGTATTTTAAACAAGTTGTTATTCAGAAAACACTGATCTCAGACAAGAGCCTAATGTAGAAGAGTTAAAACAGAAAGTTGAAAGTTGTAGAAGTTCAGAAATGACTTTGAAATCAGCATATTTGTTTGAGTGAAAATATAGTAGACTTGTGAAGAGGAGTTTTGAAAGTGAAAATACCTTAAAAGAAAGAGTTAGTTAAAACATGTTTTGAAAGATATATTCAATAGATGAATAGAATTTAGGCAGAAGATCTAAATGAATTGTTTCAGAAGAAAGACGCAAGTTTGAAAAGTTTAAGAGCATTGCAGATTTATAGAATTTTAAAAGCATTACAGGTTTATAAGAGTTTAACTGAAAACACTACGTTAAAGGCCAATTGACAGGTTGTTGTTGCTTAAAACTGAATCAAGCGAGTTTGAGACGAACCCCTATAGGCATGATATCTATAGCTGATTTTAAGCACTGTTTTTAACTGGTGAAAGAGTGATTGTTTGATTACCCTATAATTTGCCTAACGCATATGCACTTCCTATAGACATAGTTTCTATATGAAACTGATTTACATGAATATTAAGTCATATAGGCAGGATTTCTAATCATGTACAAGATTATTAAACCCTGGTCCTATGGACATGGTATCTAGGTGACTGATTTACACATATCTCCTATAGGCATAGTATCTAGGTGATAAAAATTAAAAGTCCTAAGGCATGATATCTGCCCTTTTAGTTTGATGCAGTAAAAAATAAACCCCTCTCATACCCTTTCACTAATGTTTCCCGAGTTCTTTTATACAAAATTATTACAGAACTAGAAGAAAATAAAAAAAATACATCACAACCTACAGCTGGATCCGAGCAGCCTAATTCAATCTTAATGTCCAATAGCATGTGTTTCACCAAATCCGGAATACAGATTCCAAGGCCTTCTCTCATCCAAAGTGTTTCAGAGTTCCAAGGAGTCTCAAGGGCTCCAGGCAGTGCTTACACTCTGGATAATAAAATAGAATGGAATTGTGCAGTGTGGAATATCCAGCCCTTAGGTATCCAAGTTCAAAGGGAACTCCGTGGTCCCAAAGCATGGCTTACCAAAGGGGGGCAGAACTTAGAACTAGGAATAAGTGCAAAGTGAGAGAGGGATTAGGGAACTATAGTAGAGAGTGGTCATGCCCAGCCATCGGTATAGACTGGCACACCCCTGACCCTTTGCTTGGTCTAAACAAATTAGGAGCAGACTTTAAAGCTAGACTTGGGTCTGGATAGTGATTAGGACACCACCAGACTTGAGTCAAGGCTCAGCACATTAGGGGAAGAAGGGAGTGGGAGTTGATTTGAGTAGAGGTTCAAGAGAACCTGGTTCTAAGTCATGGGTGGCAATAATAGGATGTTACCATGACTCGGAACTGCACTCACACACAAGAGGGGGTCAAAGGGAAGGGACTCACATAGAAAAACATTTACAGAAACACAAGGAAAGAAAGAAAGCTTAACTGACTAAGGGTGCAGAAACATAAGGCAAAAGAGCATAACAGACTAGGATGAACACATAGTGAAGAATGCATAACAGAAGAGAAGAAATAAACACATATTTTAGAGGGTATTATTTAATTAGAGTGACATACCAGTTGCAAGCAGAATAATAGATCAACAGAAGTAAACAACCAGAAGTCAGCAAGAGCAGACTCAGTTCCTTTAGCAAATATTTGAGAGTTCAAGAGGAACTCAAGAGTATTTCAGACAGCAAACGAGAACAGGAGCAGAATGCTTTGTATTAAAAGTTGAGAGAGTAGTATTAGAGAGAATATTTGTAGTTGTGTAGTGAAAAGTATTAGAAGTGTATTTTAAATTAAGAAGTGTCTGTATAAAGGTGGTTATTGCAAAAAGTGTGCAGGAAGAGTGGTGTAAGAATGGTGTTAAGATCATAAGGGTAGTCCCCTTTATAGTGCAAAAAAAATGATTAAGCAAAAGGTAAGAAATAATTTTTAGACAATCACATAAGATCTCCCTTGGGTTAAGGAATTTGATTTCAAACGGGCATGAGACAATTAAGGAAAGAAAAAATAATTAAACCTTTTCAGAGTAGCATAACAAGGGTAAGTACACATAGATTAATTAAGACAAGAACCCTATGGTACGCGGTTTGAAAAAAATAAGGAATGTAAATCAATCAAACAGCAAGTAAATTGAAAACCTTGCTCGAATGAACTTAGTCAGAAAAGGGGGAGGAAAAGGTTTAATTGGGAAAATCGGCAACAATCAATCGAGCCTTAGTAAAAGGAAATTGGAATCACTCACAAGTTGGCAGAATCATTTTGAAAGAAAATCTCTCATATGTAAAGCATACGAGTATCAAACAAGAAAGAAAAGACAGGCATAGAAAGTTTCAAATCACAGGCAAAAAAATTCCAATTCAGTTATAGACTCAGCATGAGTTTGAGAGAGCCCAGGGTTCTAAAGTAGAAACCTAGTCCAGAAACAAAGACTCAAACTCGCAAAAACCCCAAACCTAGGGTTTCAATTCGAGTAGGATACAGAAAAGAGAAGGCATGCCCTCAAAGCAGACTCAGAGAACTCCTTCAGAGTCTAGTGAGAAAGCACACGGCTACACAAAGCAAGTTCTAAGAAAAAGAGTGAAAAAATCATAGAGGTCATGTCTGAGAAAAAACTTAGAAATCAAGCAAGTTCAGGAGAGAAAAGAGGTGACATAGAACTTAAGAAACAGTAGATGAAACATGTTTGGAACCCAAACACGGCACCAGTAAAGGAAAACAAAACTCAGTAAGAAGATAATAGCCGAACACATAAGATAGGCGTGTAAAGCATGCTGTAGAAATTAGTAGAAGAAATAACAGAGCACAAAATGAAAACATGCTTAATAACGGAAAAACATAAGAATAAGTAAAAACACATAAGACATGGCATAAACAGATAGATTCACATAAAGAAAGAAGGAGAAGAAGAACAGAGATCGTTCTAAGATTTTGAAAACCCTAAATCGAACAGACTAATTTTGAAAAAGGAAAATTGGGGAAAAGCTTTTAAATCGCGAGTGTAACACAGATCTATCACAGATCTAAGAAAATAAAGGAAGAAAAAACCTTGAACGGCTTTTAGGGTTTCTCGGAAACCCTGGAGACGAGAAGGCTTGGAAAGGATCTGGTCTCGAATAGGTCTGGACCATGGCTAGGCCTTTCAAGGCTCGAACACGTCAGAACGGAGCCGGAGAAGCCACATGACTCAGATCGACGGAGGATCTGAACAGGCCTTGTTGAGGCTGAACCTTGAAAACCTTGAACAAACACGATTTGGGGTGAAGGGAAGAGAGCACAGGCCATCCATAGCCTGAGCAGCCATGGACGCCGGTGGGATTTGGTCGGAGAAGACGATAGGGGGAGGCTAGGATTTGAGTGTTAGAGAGAGTTTTGAGAGAAGTGGGGGTTTGAGGGCGGCCACTGAAATGGAAATGGGAGTAGGGTTAGGGTGATTTGAAATTAAAAAGCAAAGAGTGGTTGTGGGTCGTTGATCAAAATGATCAACGACCAAGATTAAAAGATGAAACCGACGGGTTTAATTAAACTGGTAAAGGGCCGGGTTAAAATGGAATTGGGTCGTCAATTTGGGATGGATGTGGGGTCAAAATTGAGATTCCCAAATAGGCTATAACTGAAAGTAATTGAGGCCATAATTGAAATAGCCAGTTTTTCCCTTTTGTTTTTATAAAAACACTAAAAAATGTTTAAAATCAAACTAAAAACACTAAGTTAGTAAATAATATGTAAGTATTAAAGTAAAAATATTGGGATTGATTTTGTAAATAAAAATGCTATTAAATCTGAAAGTGGGCTAAAATTGCAATTTCATGCAATTTAGTTTTAAAATACCAAATGGACTTATAAAATTATACAAAAAATCATGTAAATTATGTTTTGATATAGATGTGAGAATAAAATAAACTATTCTCCAAAATGGCAAGTTTTGGGAATAATTATTGGGATTTATGGTGTAAAAATAGGCCATAAATTAGTTTAAAAATCCTTTTAAAATGGCAAAATCTTTTGGGATTCTCATATATGCATACGTATTCTATTTTGAAAGTATTTTGAGTATAAAAATACATAGGGAAAAATTGGGTATCAACAGCATCTGCTTATTTTCTCTCCCAAATCTGCCGTATATGTTTTGAATGTCGTCTTAGAATTTTATCCTTTGAACCATCAAATCCCCCCAACTTCCTTCCGTTTTGGATTAGTAGTCCTATACGCCTCCGGGACTGATAAGCGGGACGGGTAATAGCATGCAGTAGGTAAAGATACCATTCCACGTTTAATACCTTAACTGGGTGGGTAAGGGTAGACATGGATATGATGACCACGCAATAACACCACGTGTATAAATGGTTAACGGGTGTTGTGTGGGGTGATTAATTTTATTTATAAACCTAGGACCCCCCCCCCCCTTCCTCTTTAATTATTCACTTCCCCTTTCCCCAGAATTTTTGAAGATGTTTAGTTTCCTCAACTCTTTCACTTCAATTATGCAAATCTCTCTTTTAATAATTTTTTGTACTGTTCCCTCCCAACTTCCGTCTGTTTTAACTTTTTTTAATTACTTGCATCAATTATTTGACCCCCTTCCCCTTTACTTGTATGTCCTTTCTTTAATTGTAAAACTACCTTCTTCTAAATTTCAGCACTCTTTAAACCTCATCTACTTCTTTTATTTGTAAACACCATGTGAAAGTTACCTAGTATTTACAATGCTTGCTTATTTACTTGTTGTTTGTATTTAAAGTCACAATTGTAGCATGGTTGGGAACCACACCTGTGGATCTTGAGGGGTGCCTAACGCCTTACCCTCGAGATAATTTCTAGCCCTTACCCGAACTCTGGTTTTACAACTCAAAAACTCGTAATGTCCTAATGCACTTAATCATTAGGTGGAGACTTTTCAAATCCAAAAACCCAAATCCCGAACGGGAATAGAGTTGTCTTCCCAAATGTCGTAAACCCGATTTCGCGAGAAAAAGGGAGCGTCGACAGTGATTCCACTCAAATTTCAATGCCTGATGTAGTGTTGATGCTACACCCCGGCGGCATAAATCCATGGTCATCCCAACAATAAATTGTAAAATATCGGCACGTCTATTACTTGAAAATCAACATCAAACCACGTAGGACCCATTTGCAAACGTAAGCTAATTTCTCCAATAGTGGACATTCGAAAACCGTCGAAAGCCTTAATATTGATGGCCCTATCCTTTATTTCATGCAGCCCTTTTCCTAATGTCCTGAGTGTTACCAACGGACAAATATTGAGACTGGACCCTCCATCGACCAGGATCCTAGTGGTCAGCTTCTTAAGTTCTTTCACCAAATTTCTGATGAGCAAATCCTTATCATCGGACTCGGGTGTGCTTGAGATGGGTTAGGTGGAGTGTGGCACAGTCTCTACGTAGATGGGGGTGTTATGTTGGTTGTGGAAATGGTCATTTATGGATTTCAATATTTCCGGGATTAGCAGCGGAGTGTTACTGGGAGTGTGGCAAGTATTGCAATGGTGGTGAGGATCGGGTTGCTTTAGGACATTTTGTGGAGGTATGTGATTCTGAGTAACTTCTGGGGCGGCATCGGAAAATTCGAGACTTGCCAAATTTGAGACTTGATCAAGCTCTTCTTGGAATTTCAGTAACTTTTGTTCTAATTGAGAAGCATTCTCCTTGGGGACCATGGCGCTATGAGTGATCTCTACCCGTTCAACTAAGTTGCTTGAATCTTCCATTCTTCTCTTGCCTTTGTGTTTGGCAGGACTGGGAGGAGGAGTAGGTGTAGGGCCCCTGGATCTGGTAAAATATGCTGGTGTTGCCAAAGTTCACGAACTAACATTTGGGGAGGGGAATAAACAAAAGTAAAAAACGAAAAGGTAACAAGTTAGTAAGGATTATAAGAAAAGATGTTGCAATATTTAAATACGTAGTGCAGAAAATATAAAGCGTGTCCTAATTTTGGGGACCTCGCTATGCCCGAGGTAGGCCTAGCAACAAGTAAATTTGGAGAACTTAGAATGCTAAATGCCTAATTTTATTGATAAGAAAATAAGACGAATCCTAAAATGACACTAAATAACATGGAATAAAATGTCACTAATGGCCATAGGCCTTATTACATTTTCAAAGGAAAAGAAAACTCCTATCTATTTGGTCCTAGAAGGACCTTCCCCAGATTCAGCAGTGTTGGCGCCCTCGTACAGCTCTCCCAGTTCACGTAGTCCTAGCAGCAAGTAGGCCCTAGCTAGATATTAGCCTTCATTTCCTTCAGCAACTCGGCAATCTTCGACCCTCTTCAGAAATATCTTTTCCAGTTCTATTATGCCTCACTCCAAGAGGATTAGTCGTTTGTTGGCACTGACAGCCATATCCTTCCATTCTCCAATTAGTTTTCGATTGGCTTCTTATATTTCACGGTGCTCATTTTCACTTTCACACATGCTTTTGCACATTTGGTTGTATTTTACCTGTGCCTCAGCCTTTTCATCAATGATCCTGTGAGCTCGAAAAAACTCGGGCTGACCCAAATTGTTGTGATGGTCTTCGAGACAGCCTAAATAGTGTAGGGTACAACCAACATGGTAGCGATCTGGTTCGATAGTATCCCTTCCCATGACGATTTTTCAATGCCACATGTGTTAGTGTTCTCACTTGTAAGGTTTGTCGTTGTCCTAGAAGTCCGCTCGAAAGTGACTCATCTTGTCGACCATTGGTATAACCTGCTTCCTACCTGCCTGTCTCATGAATCGAAGAGGGACATAAGGATAAGTCCCTATCAAACCGATGATTATAAGAAATGGAGCATCTCTAGATCGAATGATAAATTCTTCAGTAGGGAACCATTCGAACATCCATTGCACTCGGTTTTTGGTAAGATTGTCGAAGAGCTCGACCCATTGTCTAGCATTTTCTGGTTGGACGAACATGTTGGGCATGTAATTCATTAGTTTTGGGTGATGAAAGGTGATATGATCATCCAAGTCTCTACGATGGATTTCCTACCGGTACTCACACTTTTGGAGGTGTTCCATGAGCCCTAATTGGAGTAGCAAATTACAATCCTCGAAATGATTGGCTCCCTGTTGATACCTTTATAGGGCTTGGTATATTTCTGCAACTATCATTTGCACAAGACTGAATGGCTACCCGTTAATTCCTTCCATTAAGGTTTTGGTGACCATGGCTAGCCTGGTATGGATCCTTATTTTCTTCATTAGAAACACTATAATCCCCAAGAAATAGAACATGAAGACAAAGACCCTTCAGTGGATGTGCCCCAATAAGGTGAGGGGGAACTCGTTAGGATAAAGTACGACAAGATTTGTTATGACCGCACCTTTCATACAAATATTCAAGGGGAATGTATGAGTCCTTCAAACTTGTCAATTTGGGATTCTTCTTTAGACCCATCATTTTGAGAAAACCCCTACCCTTGCAATTTTTCAGCATTAGCAAACACGGGGTTTCCCACGGTATCCTAGCTAGTCCTCCTATTTCCTCAAGCAAAGGTGTCATCTCAATGTCTCCAAAGAGAAATACCGACCTATCGCAATCCTAAAACAGAGTTGCAACTTCTATATTTTTGTTGTTAGGTTGAATTTCTAGGAAGGAAGGCGGGTTTCCTATATGTTTCTTGACAAGAGCTTGATCGCTGGAATGAAGATCTCCACACCAACTCAACAATTTGGGGTGTATGTTGGTGACCATGCCAAATCTGGGGACTTCGTGCCTCATTTTTTGCAAAGACAAAAAGGTTAGGCCCTTACCCCTGCCAGACTCGACTATTTAAATATCAATAATTGGCAAAACAATCATTTAGTTCTCCAAATAAATGCACAGAATGTGATAAGGTTTGTTTGGGTTTCAGGGAAGCCTAGTGGACTTTGGACAAGGCTATCTTAAAGAGTCATTATGTGGACAACATAACTGACTCAGGTAGGTTTGACCATGACGCATGCATAATTTAAACAGAAATGGTTTCTATAGGGTATTCGACTGGTACCCTTGAGCGGACAACTCAAGATGGAAAGGCACGAAACCGTCGACTACACCATTGATCGGCTAGTTTTACCACAAATATGCCTTTTCCAAATTTAGGGGGTAATGATATCGGAAGGGCGCAACCACTTATTATAAGCGTTGCTATGGTATTTTGTTTGGCACGAGTGGAATATGATGTTGAAACAAAATGCAGTTACAAGTTGTCGCGTATTTTCACGTTCATAAAGTAATAATTACAATAGTTTCTCACAATTTACAACAGCATTAAAGGAAAGCGATAAAGGAAGACATTAAGAGAAGTAAAGAAAATAAACAAAGAGCCAAGTTAGTTTCACAGTAGAACAAAGAATAAATACAGAAAAACAAGTAAAGTCATGTAAAGAAGAATGAAGTCACAAATAGCAAGAAATTCCCCAGCAGAGTCGCCATGCTGTGATGCCCCCTTTTTCTCGCGAAATCGGGTTTATGACATTTGGGCGGACAACTCTTTTCCTTTCGGGAATTGGGTTTGCAATTTGAAGAGTCGCCACTTAATGATTAATTGCATTAGGAAACTTAAAGGAAATTTAACTTAATAAAGGACCAGAGAACGGGTGAGGGCTTGAAATTATCTCGAGGGGAAGGTGTTGGGCACCCCTCAAGATCCACTAGTGTGGTTCCTGTCTATTCTACAATTGTGACTTTAAATGAAAACAACAAATATAAGCAAGCATACTAAGTACTTTCACATAACGGTTGTAAATAAAAGAAGTACATGAGCTTTAAAAAGTGCTGAAATTTGGAAGAAACTAGTTTTGCGATTAAAGAAAGGATACAAAAGTAGAGGGAAAGGGGGGCCAAATAATTGATGCAGGTAATTAAAAAAAGAAGTGAAAAGAGGCGGAAGTTTTGAAAAAACAGTATTTATAATTAGGCAGTTTAAAGAGAGATTTTGCATAATAGGTGCAACTAATTGAAGCAAAGAAGAATTTGAAGAACTGAAAAATAAGCAACTTTAAAATTCTGAAAAACAAGTAAAGAGGAAAGGGGGTCCTAGGTTTATAAATAACATGGATCATCCCATACAACACCCGTTAACCATTTATACACGTGGTGTTATCGCGTGGTCATCATATCTATGTCTACCATTACCCATCTTGTTAAGGTATTAAACGTGGAATAGTGTCGTTCCTTATTGCATGCTAGTACTGTCACGCCCCAACCTCGGGAGGCGCGACCGGCGCTCAATCAAGTGAACCCGACTGAGAAAGCCTTACCGAACAGTTTCTACCCCGACTCAACATGAATGCGGAACTCATGCCGTTGGTTAATTTGAATGATAATTCACGGGGTATACCACATTACTGGTTCATTTTATATCATAAAAATTAGCTGTTCATAAGCTAGCTTCATGGATTCTATTAGAGTCACGGCTTAAGGAGATCACAAGTTAGGATTACAACATATACACATAGGGGACTCCCCAAAACCCATACACAACCCACACTAGTGTCTTTGGATCCTCTAAGGATACAACAGATAAGCATGACTATGCCGGCAACAAGGCCCCGGCTATACCTCAAACATGAAAAGCTATCATAATAAAAGATACACCATGCAGCCCCATGGAAGAATAAGGGGCTCACAGAGACTTCGAGTAGATGAATGCTCCGCTACGCATCTGCATTGTCCGCTATGGGGCCACCTTCAATCATAACACGAATGTAGCGCCCCCGGCAAAAAAGGGGCATCAGTACATTTGAATTGTACTGGTATGTATAACTAAATACCATTTTACTAGAAAGAACTATCAAATAGATACAAGCAATTAATACTGGCAAATCAAAGAAACAATTCATATAATTCTTCAAACAATTTCCATAACACCGATTAGGGCAATTCTGTCACATGTTCACTACTGTTCTCATCACCACCGCCATCTCGAGCGGAGTCCGGTCAGGACCCGACCGGCTAGGTCACTTCATTGGAGGCATTGCTTTCAATCAATATTTCATTTCCCTTATACAGGATTCAATATCAGCACATTTCCACCATGTGTGCGGTATGGTGTCCGATCCCGACCCGATCAGCTAGGTCGCCTTGCCTAGGCATTACTCCATTCTTATTAGCCAACTCATCCAAAACTTATTCCACACATATCATAACAAATTCCTGGGCACTCATGGCCACCATCATCACATCATTTTCCCTTTTTAATATTAGTTTATAAGTCGTGATCATAGACGCGTATATCAAAGATATTTCAAGTTGAAATCACAGGTAAGTGAGCGCGTAGCTAGCATGAATAATCCTTTGTTTCATTGTTGGCTTATAGACCAAGTATTTCAACAAATAATTATACTTTTCACCATTCTCTAATTATCAATATTGGCACGTTATTCTCATTGAGGCACAAGAAATAATTATACTTTTCATCATTTTCTAATTATCAAGATTGACACGTTGTTCACATTGAGGCAAATCCTTCACGAATATGTATAGATATATGTAAATCAATTAATTTCACAATAGCAATCAGTACACTAGCCAATTCAACTCTTACCACACGTCCGCAAGCACCAACAAAGCTCGATTTCTAATAAAAGGGGGTTTTAGCCATACATAACTCAATAAGGTTGTTCCATACTCTTTTACAAATTTCTGGAACTCTTAGTGCTTCAATATATTGAGCAAGAAATTTCGAATTAAAATTGAGAATTAGAGACGAAACTGAAGTTCTAGCTTGGCTCGAGCATATCATCAAACACTAAAGGTGCATTGTATCTTAGGCCCCTTTTTGTGAGGAATTTCTATCATGTTATACCCCCAATTGCCTCCTTTTTAATTTCACTACTTTCCAATACTCTATGGTGGCATGCATGCAAGAGATTCATTCTCATACCCATGAATTACTTCCCTAATGACCCCATATGGCTAAGTATACAAATATGAGCTGAGGTGATGGAGCCTTACCTCTTGGGATGAAGATTCAGGAGCCTTTCCTTGATTTCCTTCAATGATTTAGCCCAATCTTATAGAATAATTTGATGGGAGACTTTCCCTCTCTAAGAAACCTCTTACTCTCTCTAGAATTTCTCAGATGAATGTTCAAAATGAGCTAGAACACCGGTTATATCGATAGGAAAGTCAGGTTAAAAATTAGAAAATTGGACCCCTGAGTCAACTATGCGGTCGCATTTGCGATTGCAGAGTAAACATGTGGTCCGCATAATGGACCGCAGAATGCTCCCCAAAAACTAAGCATTCTGACTCGGTCTGCGGTAATAATGCGGTCCGCATTCATGTTCTACGGTCGCAAAGTGCACCGCAGAACTGACCTTCGCAAATTAAAAGGAAAATATGCGACGACTTATGCGGTCCGCATTTTTGATTATGCGACCGCATTTCGACCGCATTTCTGACTTTAATTTTAACCAACATTCTGCCTCACTCTGCGGTAGGTATGCGGTCCGCATTTCAATTATGCGACCGCATTTCGACCGCATTTCTGACTTTAATTTTATCCAACATTCTGCCTCACTCTGCGGCAGGTATGCGGTCCACATTTCAATTATGCGACCGCATTCTGGACCGCATTTCTCGCATTTATTCTGGAAACTTATTCATGACTTTTTAATACATCATTCAATCAAAAAAGGTACGCACCGCGGCGAGTACACGATCCTAACTTGGCACCACGGTATCCGGGTTTTTGAGTAGGGATTTCACGGGCCCTTACAAGTACCCACCCCAACCCTATCACTCCCGGAGGCATTTGGGACTACTAATCCTAAAGGGAAGGGAAGTTTGGCTTTGAAGAGTTTTAGAAAGGACAAAATTCTAATGCGACAAACAAAACACATGAAGCAGTTAAAGGGAAAACACATAGCAGTTTAAAGGCTCAAACAGGCCTCCTCATTTAAAGCAACAAATTGTTTAGCATGACTTACTTATACTGGTTATGGTCTGAATTAAACTTAAATGTTAAGGCGTGGCTGATTTATCACATATTTCTCAGATGAGAAGTCCGAATTAGGCCTACCCCTGGTTGTAATTATCAAAGACTGATGCAGTCAATTAATCACCTAATGGCTTGCCTAGGTGAGACCTATAGGCATGATATCTAATAATGCGAAATGTACTGAATTTAAGGAAGGCTTGCTGATTATTGGAAAAACGCAAGTTCTACATATTTTAGGTGACATTGATATTGATTTTTTTAGACTTGTAGATGAAAAAGGCGAATCAGATTCAATTGGTTACTCCTATAGGCATGATCTCTAAGCGTTGTTGGTTTTAAAATGATTATCAGGATGCAGGAATCTTATAGGCATGGTATCTAGGATGCAACTTGTTACTAATTTAAACTATAGACTATTTGCCTATTGACATATGTATTTGCAGAAGTGCAGAAAACCTATAATCATGATTTTTATATGCAGAAGTGCATAAATTCTAGACATGATTTCTAATGAAATGCATAACTTATAGGCATGATTTTTAATGCAGTAATGTAACAACTTATTGGCAGGATTTCTATGTTCATTAACAACTTATATGCATGATTTCTATGTGCAGATGCATAAACTTAAAGGCAGGATTTCTATATGTAGTAATGAAACAAATTATAGGTAGTATTTCTATATGCAGTAATGAAACAGATTATAAGAAGGATTTCTATATGCAGATGCATAAACTTATAGGATGGATTTCTATATGCAGATGCATAAGCAAAAATAGGTTGTGATTGCAAAAATAAAAACCTAAAGCATGATGTCTACCCACATGCATGACATGAGTGACCCTCCGCTTTTCACTATATACCCCATAAGTTATTATAAATTATTACAACCCAAATGAATGAAGAAAAGTAAAATTACATCAGAAATTAAACTACACCCAAGGAGCCTCATTCAGACTCAAGGTCTAAAAATATGAAAAAAACCAACTTCCAGATATCAGATTTCCAAAGACTTTCTCTTATTTGGGATGTGTCAAAGTTCCCAAGAGCCTCAAGCGGACTCCGGGCAGTGCCTACACCCCAAATACATTGCAGAATTATATTATGGTGTAGTGTGGAAGGGCCAGCCCTCAAATGTCCAAGTTTAGAGGGAACTCAAGGTCCCAAGGCAATGCTGATAGGAAGGGGGAAGAACTTAGAGTCTAAGAGTAAGTGTAAGTACATAGAGGTGCAATTAGGGAAAGCCATGACAGGATGGTGGTCATGCCCAGCAATTAAGAGTGCTGGCATACCCCTAAACAACCTTATCTTAGTAGTTAGGATCCATTGAGGATCAGGTTCAGACCTGGGCAGTAATTTGGGTACTACCAGGCCATGAGCCTTAACTCAAACACATCGAAGGAAGTGGGGGTATGGAGAATTCATAACAAACAGAAAATGCAAAGAGAGAGTAGTATGTTTAATACAAAACAAGAACAACAAAGTAGACAAGAGTGTAAAAACGTAAAAGTAAGCACATTCTGAAGAAGTTAAAATCAAAATTGAGACATACCAGTTTCAGAGAAACAAATAAGTAAAACTGTAGCCTTGCAAACCGAAGTCGCACGCAAGCTATCCAAAATATCTCAAAAGAGGATAGAATGTTGCAAGAGTATTCAAATTACAAGTGAATAATGTGGGCTCGAGTAGTGAACTCAAAGAAATACTGAATTATAAGTTTGTGAGTAATATAATTGAAGGTATTGAACTGAAGATTCAAGGTTTCAGGTTCTAGGTTTTTCTCTAAGTGTCTGAGTGTAGAAGGGTAGACGGGTCGTGCCCCTTTTATAGTGCATCAAACAAGTAAGAAAAGGTAAGGGAATAGTTTGCAATCAATCACATAAAGTCTCCCTTCAGTCAAGGAATTTTGATTTCAAACGGGTAGGAGACAAATAAGGAAAGAAATATGATTAAAATCTTTTACAAAGTAACACAAAAAGGGTAAGTACATGGGATTTTATTTATGGAAAAATCAAGTGGTACACGGTTGATGAAAAATAAGGAAAGGGAATCAATCAAACGGCTAGTGTAATCAAAATCACGGGCTTTGTTCGAATGAACCTGTCGGGAAAAGGTAAAGATGGTTCAGTTAAAGGAAAATCAGTACCAATTAGTCAAGCCTTATTAAGAGGAATTGAGAATCAATTAGTAGTTGGAAAAACCTTTTTGAGAGCAGAATTTCTCGTATAGAAAGCTTACAAATCAAACAAAAGGGGTCGTCATGTTACTTAGAAAAGAGTCTAATATTGAAAGATTCAGAATCATAAGCAAAGGGATACAAGTTCATCTTGTACACACATAGTGAGTCTGAGGGTCCAGGGTTCCAATTCATAACCCTAATCAAACTTGCTAAAGAAACCCCCTAAATCCTAGGGTTTCAAATCGAATCAGATATAGAGATGTGAAGGCAAATCATGCGAAACAAAACAGAAATGATAGTATGTTTGAAAAAACAAAGAAAGAAAAACTGATTTAAAGCATAAAAGAGCATGTTTTAGAAAAGTCGAAACTTAAGCAAGTGATGTAAACTTAATCCACAACAGATGAAACACGCTTAACAAGAACACAAACAGAGTCTAGTAAAGCAAACAAAATCAAAGAGCTCCACAGTAGACGCATATAGTAGAGGAGTAAAGAAAATATAACAAGGATTAGCATGTGAGCCTAGGAGTAACATGTATAGTAGAAAAAAGAAGAAGTGGAAGGATAACACGCACATAGTAAAAGAAAATATCCGAGCATAGTATAAAAAACACATATAAAGGAAAGAACAGTCAAGAATTAGAAAGATATTTTTGAAAACCTTTCAGAAACCCTAAATCGGAAGTAAACGATTTTGAAAAGAAAATTTGGGGAAAACAATTTAAAGGTCCAGCAGAACACAAATATACCATAGATCTAAGAAAATAAACAAGGAAAAACCTCAAACAGCTTTGGGTTTCAGAGAAACCCTAGAAAATGAGAAAGGCTTGAAAAAGTTAGATACTGGGTCAAAGAGGTCAGGAATCGGGCTTCTCGTGCTTGAATATTCCGAAGCCTGGCCGGAGAAGCCATGGAACCAAAGATTTGAGAAGATATGAAAGAGAAACATTGAAGTCAAACTTCAAAACCTCGAAATCCCAAGGTCTAATGGTCGAGAGGGGTGAGTACAGCCCATCCATGGCCTGAGAAGCCATGGATTCTGGTGAAAGTACAGTGGAAAAAGGGTCGGAGACGATTAGGGTTCGAAGAAACTTTGAAACAGTTTTGAGAGTGGAGAGCATTCAAGGGCGGCTGAGAGATGGAAAATGAGGGATTATGGTAGGTCGTTTGGGTTTAATTATGGAATGATAAATTATGGTCGTTGATCTGTGTGATCAACGACCTAGATTCAAAAGGGTAGGTGGGAACCGGGTAGAGCTATTTGGATTGGGTTATGGATTGGGTCAAATTAAAAATGGGCCGGTCAGGTTGGGGTTAGGATTGGGTTAGTTAAGGGTTAAAACTGAAATGCAAAAGAGGCTGTAATTGAAATAAAATGAGGCTAAATGTAAAATAGCTAGTTTTCCCTTTTATTTTATAAAAAATAGTAAAAAACGATTTTAAAAGCAAATTAAAAGTACTGAACCAATTAATAATATATAAATATTAATTAAAAATATGGAAACCAATTTTACAATTATAGAAATGTTATTAATCTTAAAATAGGCTAAAATTGCAATTGTATGCAATTTAGCTTTAAAAATACCAAATAAATTTATAAAAATATATAAAAATCACCTTAACTATATTTTGGTATAAATATAAGAACAAAATAAATTATTCACCAAAATTGACAGTTTTGGGAATAATATTAATTTTGTACTGCTAAAAATGGATAATAAATTAATTTTTAAAATCTTTAAAAATTGGGGAAAATACCAAAACCCTCGGGCATGGTTATATATGCATATACATGTTATTTTAAAAGTATTTTGTATGTAAAAAATACATAGAAAAAAATTGGGTATTAACACACATCGAGGCCATGAGGTCGTGGTCGAGCTCCTTATATCGAGTATTATCCGCGGTTCTGTAGTGGCTCGAAAGTCAGAGGATCTGTCCGTAACCTAGCAGAAGTCGCGCGGACGATAAGCTCTCGAGGGGATAGCCCAAGCCAACAGTTTCTACTGTCTTGTTCAGACGTCCCATCCCCGTATCTTTACATTTAATCCCCTCAACTATATAACGGGGACTCACCCTACATTGTAAATGACAGATGTTTCTCAACTTCTCCACTATGCAATAATAACTCTCTCTCTCTGTTTCTTCTTTTTATCCCCTTCCCGACGATCCTCGGTAAGCCCGAGATAGGCTCGAGGCCCAGCTCTGAGGTACCCACTGGCCTGCTTTGCACCCGGGAAACGTCCCCTTACTGCTTCGATTACTGCTTTGGCTAACTCGATCTTTACCGTCTTACTTCCCATTTTAGAACTAACAACCCTTACAAAATAGTTCGAGAATAGATCACGTACTTTTAGAATCACATTCATAAATCTAATTGTTGTTACCATTTTCACGGTAAACAAGAAATAGACTAGAATAGAAAACGCAAGATGGTTCGCTCAGTCAAGTTAAGGAACCGAGTGCCAGTTATGACTTGGTTAGAAATCCGGTCGTGACAAACTTGGTATAAGGGTAGTAGGTATAAATAATCCTAGTGTCACGACTCAAAATACACTAGTCGAGATGGAACCTGACCCAACCCGCTAGGGACGCCAACTACACTAGCCAATTCCAATAATATTAAGGCAATTTAAACAAGAGAATTATCTAAATCATATACACTTTCCCAAGGACTGGTAGTACAGATCATGAGTTTCTAAGAATAGAGTTTACAAAGATGATACGAAGAAAATACATCTTCTAATTGAAAAGTACATAAATAATGTTTTATAAATCTAAGGCTACCATGAACAAGAGGCAGCTACAATAGTAACGCATGTACATCTTAAAATCGAGCTCCTATCAAACACAGCAGCCTCATTAGCCAACATATGTACGCAATGTGCAGAAGTGTAGTATCAGTACAACCGACACCATGTACTGGTTAGTAACAAACTTAACCTTAGGTTGAAAGTAGTGATGAGCTGGAACATGCTTGGGTCCAACACCAATAGCTAACAACAATCCATAACAATGTAGAACATATAAATAAGGAAGTAACTTAGAAAAAAAAATGCTCAATTTTTTCACAGCTTTCCAAAAATAGTTCCTCTTTTCAAGAATAACAGTGAAAACCCAAATCCTTTACTGAAGTCGTCGAAAAATATGAGATAGTTTGGAAACTATAATTTTTCAAAAAATCCTTTTAACTATAAATAAGATGTTTTATTTTATTTCCAAATAGCAAGTGCAATATACCTCTCTATGCCCATATATCAATATGTGGAAAAAAATCATGATTGACGTGATACCGTACAACATGGGAAAAAATGCATCTCTATGCCCCTATGTCATGTGTGCATGCCTACGCCATGTATCTCAGAGATGAATCATGACTCACATTCTCAAAGTACTCCGTCTCACTGCCTCACATTTTTCACGCATCATGCTCAACCACTCGGTACTATTATGGCCTATACAGCCCAGGGAAGATCCATCCCGAAACATATACATCGCTGACCATTCATCACTCTGTACCGAGGAAGGCCAATCTTGCCCCACAAAGAAGATCCATCTCCTGGTATATAATGCTTCGGATAAGATCTATGTCTAGGGAAGATCCATCCCTCAATATAATCAACGGCTCACTAGGGGGTGTGTGCAGACTCCGGATGTCACGACCCCAAAACTAATGCGGTTGTGATGGTGCCTATCATGGAACTAGGCCATCCAACACATTCCCAAAATAATTTGACATTTCTTTAAATTTTGATAATAGACTTTTTCATACTGAAATTTCGATAAAAGAGAAATTCAAAACCAAAATGCGAAAATAAAAGCCCGACCTCGGATGTCACTAAGCCATGAGCAAATACTACAACTGTTCCGAAATATAACAAGACTAAAATAGTTTGGAAATCAACTACTTATATCTATAGGGATATATGAGGGAGAGGAGCAAGGCTGCGATCACCATTCAACTATCTTGCTAACTCTAAAATATCTGCGGCGAATGAAAATCAACGCTCGCTAGCACGTCCAGGACCCCCTGGATCTGCACACAAGGTGCAGGGAGTAATGTGAGTACGCCAACTCAATAAGTAATAAAGGTAAAAAAAGACTGAGCAGTAGGAAACACATAGAAATCCACATCATTAAAAGTCAGTAAATATAACATGCTTTCAAAGCAGTATATGAGTCAAATCATCTTATTTAAAAATCCAATTTTCGGTAAAAATCATTTGAAGATGCTTTTAAACAGTTTCAACAGAGACTCAATGAAATTTAGACTAAAAGTGATAAGAATCATAAACAGCCCATCAGGTAAAACATAACTCGTAAACAATCCCTTGGGCAACATGAATCGTAACCACCCCTCGGGCATAACATCACTCAAAATCAATCCCTCAGGAAAACCTCAAATTCACTCGTAAATAGCCCCTCTGGCACAACATGAATGAAGAATAGCCCCTCGGGCAAAACATCATATTACACTAACTCAGGGTACCTGCGCTCACTGGGGGTGTGGAGACTACGGAGGGGCTCGTACAGCCCAAGCACTACAACAAGCCACCTCGTGGCGTATATCAATCAGGCCCTCGGCCTCTCGTAATCACAAATCAGTAACAACATGTTGTGGCGTGTAGCTCAATCCCATAATATCCTCACAACACAGGCTCTCAGTCCCACTTAGTTAGATACCTCTCAAGTCACTCGGGCTATCAGTAAAACAGGGTGCTCAACCCAAAATATCACTTTATGCATCAAAACAGAGTCATAAAGACTAAATTATTAAATCAGTAAAACATAACATGACTGAGTACAAATCTTAAGCCAAAACAGTGACAAAATAACTAGAAAAGGGCCCTAAGGGTCCAAACAGCCTGGCACGAGGCCCAAATATGGCATTAAGCCCAAATTATTGAAATTCTTTCAAAGTAAAGAACTATCATATAGTTTTCAATTAAATAAGCAACTTAATAGTTCCTACGGCAAGAACCAAATCACAATCCCCATCAATTCACGCCCACACACTCGTCATCTAGCATGTGCGTCACCTCAAAATAGTGAAACGATGTGAAATTTGGGGCTTCAAACCCTTAGGACAAGATTTACAATCATTACTTACCTTGAGCCGGTCAAATCCCTACTCCGCGACGCTCTTTTCTCTAGAATCGGACTCCATATGTCTCGAGTATGACCAAAAGCAATACAATCATATAGGCCAATGAACAAATTCCATATGAAATATTATAATATTATATGAAAATCCCGAAATTCACCCGAACCCGGCCCCGGGGACCACATCTCGAAATTCGACAAAAATACAA
The DNA here is from genome assembly GCA_026770625.1 of Nicotiana glauca. Taxonomy (NCBI): domain Eukaryota; kingdom Viridiplantae; phylum Streptophyta; class Magnoliopsida; order Solanales; family Solanaceae; genus Nicotiana; species Nicotiana glauca. Next base: position 120,445 of record MU706847.1, read on the forward strand.
AACTAGAAACTCCTTTCACTCACGAGTCTATGCATACCAAAATCATCAAAATCCGACATTAAATGTTCCCTCAAATTCTAAAATTAAACTCTCCAATTCCAAGCCCTAATACCTTCAATTTCATCCCTAATTTCATGCTTAAATAACTGAAAATCACCATAATCACGTGTGTTAGGCTGAAGAAACTTACCACAATGAAGAACCCCTTGGTTCCCTCTTCAAAATTTACCAAAAGCTCAAATACTGTCTTCAAAAATGGAGGAAATAGGCAAAAAATCGTGAAGGGATTAATTTATACCTTCTGCCCTAGAATCTTTGCATCTGCGTCCCTTTCTCACACCTGCACAACCACTTCTGCTGTCTAATCAAACGCACTTACGGTTTTTACTTAAACGCCCAGGACCGTTTCAGCACCCAAGGCACCGAACCTGTGGTCCTGTAGATGCGTCGAACACACCGCATCTGTGGTCTTTCTTTTGGCCCTAAGGTTCCCCATCTATGGCTCCCCCACCACATACGCGACCTTGCACCTGCGGTCCCCAATTCGGATGTGTGGAAACATTAAAAGTAGTAGCTTCAGCTCCACAATCCCAATTCCAACTCTTCTGATAACCATCCGAATATATCCCAAATCCTTCAGGACCTCAACAAAAAATACTAACAAGTCCCATAACACCATTCAAACCTATTCAAATTTCTGAACACTCAAAACAACATCCAAACACCAAATCACCCTCGAATTTAAGCCAAGAACTTCCAAACTTCCCAAATTCCGCAAATGATGCTGGAATATCAAATCACCTCCAAATGACCTAAAATTTTGCTCACACGTCACAAATGTTACTACGGACCTACTCCAATTTTGATAATTTCATTCCGACCACAATATCCAAATTTCCACTGCCGATTCAGAAATGCCAAATTTCCACAATTCGAGCCTAAATCTACCACGGATCTCCAAATCACATTCCGGACGTGCTCCCAAGTCCAAAATTACCTAACGGAGCTAACTGAACTATCAGAATTCACATATGAGATCATTCACACATAAGTCAACATACGGTTGACTTTGCCAACTTAAACTTCAAAATAGGAGACTAAGTATCTCATCCCACATAGAAACCTCTCAAGAATCAAACAAATCAACACGATACAATGAAATATAGTTGAAGATCACAAAAGGAAGCAGAAATGGGGGGAAACAGGGCTATAACCCATGAAACGACCGGCTGTATTGCTACATCCCCCCATCTTAAACAAACGTCCATCCTTAAATGAATCAAGAAACATACTTGAAGCCTCAAACAGGTATGGATATCTGCTTCACATCTCATTATCGGTCTCCCAAGTATCCACGGGACGAACTCCCCAATGCACTTTTACTAAAGCTATATCCATTGATCTCAACTTTCGGACATGCTGCTATAAAATAGCCACTGGCTCCACATCATAAGTCAAATCACCAAGTAACTGCACTGTTCTGAAATCCAAAATATGAGATAGATCGCCAATATACTTCCGGAGGATAGTAATATGAAATACCGGATGCACTCTCGACAAGCTAGGTGGCAAAGCAAGCTCATGAGCCACCTCCCCAATCCTCTGAAGCACCTCAAAAGGCCGAATGAACCGAGGGCTCAACTTGCCCTTCTTCTCAAATCTCATAACACCCTTCATGGGTGAAACCTTCAGTATAACCTTCTCCTCTACCATGTAAGGCACATCATGAACCTTTATGTTAGCATAACTTTTTTGTCTCGATTGAGCTATACGAAGCCTCTCCTGAATCATTTACACCTTGTCAAAACATCATGTACCAAGTTTGTTCCAAAAAGCCTAGCCTCGCCCGGCTCAAACCTACCACAGGAGATCTACACTGCCTTCTGTATAAAGCCTCATATGGAGCCATCTGAATACTCGAATGATAATTGTTGTTATATGCAAACTCCATGATCAGTAGAAACTGGTTCCATAAGCCCCGAAAATCAATGACTCAAGCACGCAACATGTCCTCCAATATCTGAATAGTGTGCTCGGATTGCCCATCCGACTGAGGGTGAAAAGTTGTGCTTAACTCAACCTGAGTACCTAACTCTAGCTGCACAGCCCTCCAAAATTATAATGTAAACTCAGTACCTCTATCTTAAATGATAGAAACCAGGACACCATGCAGGCTGACAATCTCTCGGATATAAATCCTAACCGCTCTGAAGAATAGGTTGTACACATAAGAATAAAGTGTGTAGACTTGGTTAGCCGATCCACAATCATCCAAATAGCATCGAACTTCCTCAATGTCTGTGGTAGTTCCAACTACAAAATCTCGGTCTCTGATGCTCATATTTCACTTGCTTAAAATTGAGACACTGAGCTACAAACCCCCACTATATCGTTCTTCATTCTCCTCCGCAAATATTGTTTTCTCAAATCTTGGTACATCTTTGCGGCTCCCGAATAGATGGAATACCGTGAGCTATGAGCCTCCTCCAAAATCAACTCCCAAAGCCCATCTACATTGGGCACATATATCCGGCCATGCATTCTCAATACCCAGTCATCACGGATAGTCACATCTCTGGCATCACCGTGCTGAACTCTGTCCTTGAGGACAAGCAAATGAGGATCATCATACTGCCGCTCTCTGATACGATCAAAAAAAGAAGAGCGAGAAACCATATAAGCTAAGATCCGACTGGGCTCCAAAATATCAAACCTTACAAACCGATTGGCCAAAGACAGAACATCAACCGCAATAGGTCTCTCCCCAACAGGAATATATGACAAACTACCCTTACTTACCGCCTTCCTACTCAAGCCATTGGCCACCATGTTGGGCTTTCGTCGATGGTACAAGATAGTAATATCATAGTCCTTTAGTAGATCTGACCATCTCTATTACCTTAAATTGAGATCCTTATATTTGAACAAGTGTTGGAGGCAACAACGATCGGTAAACACCTCACAAGACACATCAAGAGATAATGCCTCCAAAGCTTCTGAAAGCTCGCCTCGCACTCATCCGACCACCTGAAAGGAGCTCCAGTTTGAGTCATCTTGCTCCAGGGTGATGTAATAGATGAAAATCCCTAAACGAACCGAAGGGAATAACACGCCAAACCAATAAAGCTACGAATCTCTGTGGTTGAGGACGGTCTGGGCCAACTCTAAACCACCTTTATCTTCTTCGGATCAAACTTAATACCCTTACTGGACACCACGCATCCCAAGAACACAATTGTATCGAGCCAAAACACACATTTGGAGAACTTTGCATAAAGTTTCTCCTCCCTTAATCGCTGCAATACAACTCTCAAATGTTCAGCGTGCTCCCCCAGACTACGTGAGTACACCATAATATCATCAATGAAAATAATCATAAATGAGTTGAGATGAGGCCAAAACACATTGTTCATCAAATGCATGAATGTTCATGGGGCATTGGTAAGCCTAAAAGACATCACAAGAAACTCATAATGACCATATTGGGCCCTAAAAGTTGTCTTAAGAATGTTCGAGTCCCTGATCTTTAACTGATGATACCTTGACCTGAGATCAATCTTGGAGAATACCCTCGGTCCCTAAAGCTGGTCAAATAAATCGTCAATACGAGACAAAAGATACTTGTTCTTTATTGTGACTTTGTTCAACTCCATGTAATCAATGCACATCCTCATTGTGCCATCCTTCTTCTTCATAAATAGGATAGGCACACCCCAAGGCGACACACTAGGCCGAATAAACCTCTTATCAAAGAGTTCTTGAAGCTGCTCCTTCAACTCGGCCGGTGCCTTACGATACGGTGGAATATAAATGGGCTGAATGTCCGACACCAAATCAATACCGAAGTTGATATCCCTGTCCGGTAGCATGCCCAACAGTTCTGTAAGAAACACATCTAGAAAATCCCTCACTACCCGAACTAAATCAATGGATGGAGTCTCTGCACTGACATCCCTCATAACGGCCAAATAAGAAAGATAACCCTTCCCAATCATTTGTAGGGCTTTCAAGAATAAAATCACCCTACTGGAAATAGAATCCGTCGAACCTCGCCACTCAATCTTTGGCACCCTCGGCATAACCAATGCCACTGTCTTACCATGGCAGTCCAAAATAGCATGACACAGACATAACAAATCCATTCCTAATATCACATCAAAATCAACCATACTAAGCAACAAAAGATCCACTCGGGTCTCTAAACCCTAACTAGTCACTACACATGACCGATATACATTTTCCACAAAATAGTATCACCCACTAAAGTAGATACACGAATAGATAAAACAAGAGACTCGCATGGCGTATCCAAATAATGAGCAAAATATGGTGACACATATGAAAACATGGAATCAGGATCAAATAATATAGAGGCATTGATCGGTTCCAACGCTACACCACTACAAAGTGGAAAGAGTGGTCGAAGAAGCTTTTAACCGAGATGGTCGGGATCGAATCCACAAGGAGCTAGAATTTGTTGGGAATTGGAGTCCTATCTAAATTAGCGATGTGTAGTGCTCTGAATTGAACTTCCAATCATAGTTGTTCAGTTTTTACTTCTAATTTTTATACTAATAAGATGCTAAATTAAGCTAAGAGTAAAATCCTTGTAAGGTTTTCTATGTGGATAAAGAGGTACTAGGGAAGTGACTCTCTTCTAGGTGAATACTTGACGGGATCTACAATATAAGGAAAAGTTGTTATGTTGGGTATTACGATATAGCCAATGCACGGAGCTACTCACTCTATACCTCTCGGTAGCTCAAGTGACTTTTCCCTAATTGACTTTCTCAAGACCAATTGGGTGTTAAAATTTTGCAAGCAATATAGGCTCGATTTGGGTATTACTATATCTAGGTTTAACCCTTTAGTTGGGGCTATCAATCTCTTGATTACACTCCAGTTCCTTGTTGGACTAACTTTCCTAGACTCAAACTCTCTTTCTCAAGAAGAGCCAAAGTCAATTAGGCACAAATTAGTGTTTGGAACCACTAATTCAACATGGAAAACATAAATCAGTCCAAATATCAAACACCCATAAACATATAAGCCTTAAGACAAAAGACCCATCAAATAACCACACTAGGGTTGAGCCACAACCCTAGACTAATGGGTCTAACTACTCATAGTAATGACAAAAATCAAATAATAGATGAAGAATAACCCTATAATTTGATTACAAACTAAGATAATGAAGATTCAGTGTTAAAGTAGCCACAAATTACTCAAAATGGAACAAAACAACCGTTCATGTGCTCTGGATACTAACAGATTAAAAAGATACCCTAAAAATGTGAAACGAAAGTATTTATACTAGGCCAAATTTTCTTGACAAAAATACCCCCAATGGAGGTTTTGCGGACCGCGGAAAATGCATCACGGCCGTGATGAGGCATTTTGGCTTGACTTTCCATTCTCTGAATCTCGCCACCACGAGCTTCATAAAATGCATTGCGGTCACGATGGCTTCACTGCAAGCTGCATAAAATGCTTCGTGGACCGCGCTGGCTTTAATCGTCCAAAATACAAACTCTCTGAATCCTTCTCCGCGGACCACATAAAATGGATTGCGGTTGCAAAGAGGCTACTACAGTCTCACAAAATGGGTTACGATGGCAGTGCTTTAGTTTCCAAAATTTGCACCTCTCTGAATCTCCGCACCGCGGACCGCATTAAATGGATTGCGATCGGGGTGGATCTGTTGTAGTTGTGCTTTGTCTTGTTCTTGGTACTTATGCTGGTTTTACTCCTTTTTAGTAGGTTTTTTGACTTCTTATCACTTTCTTGACCAAACCCTTCAAAAAAGTACAACATGTAAGCTTTTGGGACTATTTCTATACATTTTTTTATCCAAAACTCAAGTAAAAAGGAGTGTAAAATGAACTAGAATCCCTAGTTATCAACTCCCCCAAACTTAAGCTTTTGCTTGTCCTCAATCAAACAAAATAATTTCCACCTCCTTAGGGATAAAACCAACAAAATTTAGCTGACCTAAAGTTACCTCATATAGCATTAATTGGTACTAACAATTGCCCTCAAATCAAATAAATCATTAACAACATTCAACCTTTTAAACACCATGGTTTTAGTGCGACGAAAGAGCATCAAGAACTTACTCAACCTATCAAGGAAACTCTTTCTACTACTTTGGTCTTTGTGGAACCCAAACTCATATATCCTCAACTTTCCCCAAGAAAACCTCACTTTTAGGTTGTACACTTGTCACGCCCCAACCTTAGGAGGCGCGATCGGCGCTCAATCGAGTGAACCCAATTGAGCAAGCCTTGTTGACACTTTCTACCCAACTCAAGATGATTAAGGAATCCAGCTTCCGAATAATTAGACAATAGCAAACATTAAGCATTCAACATAGTTAGCTCATTTTTTATATCACAACCTTAACTCGTGGTTAAGGATCCAAGATTTTATACAATCATTTCTTAGACGAACTAGAGGATAAAGTTGTAACACAGATCATTAACCCAACCAACATAACCCACACAATGTACACAAAGCCTCTATGGATACAAAAGACGAATTATGATAGTGCCGACAACAAGGCCCCGGCTATACCTCAAAAATAGAAGTCTAAAACAAAAAAGTACATCATAATCCCTTGAAGGAAAAAGGGGCTCACCAAGTCTTCAGGGTGAGGATACTCCGCTACACACGATCGGCACTGTCCGCTATAGAGCCACCTACACTCATTTAAAAGTGTAGCACCCCGGCAAAAGGGATGTTAGTACCATGGAATAGTACTAGTATGTATAATTATACACCATCTAATTAGAAAGAAATTTCATACAAGAATAAGAAATCACAAGTATAACTCAAAAGCTTTAAACTATCAAAACATTATCAAATAAAGGAATTATTCAACTTTCACATCATTTTTCTGTAGTTTTTAGTTTGGGGCATTTCACATAATTCATCCTTTCTCACAATACCACCGCTATCTTGAGCAGAGTCTGATCTCGACCCGATAGGCTAGGTTGCCTCATTTTGAGGTATACACTTCAATCACAATCTCATTTCCTTTGTTTCTGAAATTCAATTTCAGCATAATACCACCATGTGTGCGGCATGGCATCCGATCACGGCCTGATCGGCTAGGCCGCCTTACCACGGCGTTGTTCCTTTCTCATTAGTCATTTAGTTTCACATATATCATTTCATAGGCACTTGGGGACACAACTTATCACATCATTCTTGGCAATAGGCAGCATTTTACATTATTCCCAGTTTCAATATTAGTTTTGCCATTTAGGACAGTAGGTGCATACAATGGCTATTTAAATCGTAAGCATAAATAAGATTCCTAATAGATGGAACAACAAAACAATTTCAATCTTAATTAAAGTCTAAGTATTTCAATACATGATTCATACCTCTTGCCCCTTTTTAGTTATCAAGATAGCACATTGATAACGTTACGACACATCTTTCACGCATATAAAATTACAACATCAATTCATGTAAAATAATAATTAACGCAAGAATCCAAACTTTAGCCTTACCACATTTACACAAGCACTAATGAAGCTCAATTTCTAAAAGACGGGGTTCTAGCCATACATACCTTAAAATAGATTCCCTTAATCCTTATAAAATTCCGAAACTCTTAGCACTTTGATCTATTATATAAGAATTACAAATTGAACCAAGAATTAGGGACAAGATTAGGATTCTAACTCGTTTGAGCATATTATCAAGCACTAGGGGTGCATTGTGATCTTAGGTCCCTTTTGAAAGAAATTTCTATCATTTTACACCCTAATTTCTTTCTTTTTAGTTCACAACTTCCCAATACTCCATGATCTTGTATGCATGAAAGAAACCTATTCTTATACCCATAAATTACCTCACTAATGACCCCTTATGGCTATGTCTAAAATTTAAGAGTTGAGGTGATGAAGTCTTACCTCTTGGGATAAAGGTTTAGGTGCCTCACTTGATTATCTTCAATGTATAACAAGGATTTGTGGAGCAATTGTTTTATAAAAAGCACTTCCCCTCACTCTAAAAGTACCAAGAAATAGGCTCAAAATGAGCTATTTCACAAGAAATAATGACAAGGGTTGGGTTTTAAAAATTAGTAAAAAGGAGCCCGACTCAAATCTATGATCGCAAAGCTGACATGTGATCCGCGGAATGGGTCGCAAAATGCTGCCCAAAACCTGAAGACATTGTTTGGATATATGACAAATATGCGGTCTGCATACCCATTCTGCGGTCGCATAATGCACCGCAGAACAGCCCCTTAAAAAATCCCAAGAGGATTATGCGACGACCAAGTGGTGCATATCGATTATGCGATCGCATAATTGACCCCATAGTTGACCTCAAATTTGACCAACATACTATTTCACTCTGCGGCGACTATGCGGTCCCTATACCTGTTATGCGAATGCATTCTAAACCGCATAATTGCACTTTTATGGAAAATATTATTTCTTGATTTTTTAGTGCACAGGTTAGTCAAAAAGGTCCAAATTTACTCATTTCTAACACGTATTCCTAATTGGCACTACGAACTTTAGAGTTTTGGGTAGAAACTTTACGGGGCCTTACATCCTCCCCCACTTAAGATCATTCTACCTTGAATGAGGATGAAGGTTCACTCATTAGAAAATTTTCTTCGTGCAATCTTAGTTTCTCACAATCATGGAACACCTCAATAGCTCTGAATTTGGCTAACTCACTAAATTTCTAAAAAAAATTCCAGAGTTTCCTTTGTAGCTAGGCCTATCCACCTGTAAGAAAGCCCCAAAAATATATCCTAACAGCATTTACATATTCCATAAACATAACACAACTTGTACAATACTAACCGTGGCTGCATAGACAATCATATAACAGAACAAAATAAAATAGTTTTAAATAGATTAACTCAAAGATACAGAGTTCATAGGGACCAAATAGATGACAGCTATTACATGGGTATACAAAGAAATGTGGATAATTCCTCTTCCTTTCTTCCTCGGCTTCCCAAGTGGCTTTCTCAACCTGCTGGTTTTGCCATAACACCTTTACAGAGGTAATGTCTTCATTCCTCAATTTCCGAACCTGCCGGTCAAGAATGGCAACTAGAACTTCTTCATATGACAGTTCTTCATTGACCTCAATAGTTTTAACCCGTATGATAGTGGACGGATCTCCCACTACTTTCTTCAACATAGACACATGAAAGACTGGGTGAACCAGTGACATCTCGGGTGGTAACTCAAGTTTGTATGCCACCTGACCAATCCGCTGGATGATCATGTATAGTCCGACATACCTTGGGCCCAATTTTCCTTTCTTCCTAAACCGCTTGATACCCTTCATGGGGAAAACCTTTAAGAATACCCAATCATCTTCTTTGAACTCAAAATCCCAACGACGGATGTCCGAATAAGAATTTTGCCAGCTATGAGCATTTTTCAACCTTTCCTTTATAAATTTGACTTTCTCCATGGCCTGGTACATAAGGTCCAGCCCTATTAATTCAATTTCTCTGACCTCGAACCACCCAATAGGAGACCTACATCTTCTACCATATACTGCCTCAAATGGTGCCATCTGGATACTAGCATGGAAGATATTGTTGTAAGAAAACTCTATAAGTTGCAAATGATCATCCCTGTTACCTTTGATATCAGGGGTGCAAGCACTCGACATGTCCTCAAGCGTCTGAATAGTCCGCTCTGCTTACCCGTTAGTCTGGGGGTGAAAAGTTATGCTAAGATTTACCGGCATGCCCAAACCTTTCTGAAATTTCTTTCAAAAGTTGGCCGTGAATTGAGCCTCTTGATCTGAAATGATTGAGATTGGAGTACCACGCAACCTGACTATTTCCTTGATATACACCTGAGCATATTGTTCTGTTGTGTCGATAGATTTTACTGGCAAGAAGTGTGTTGATTTTATGGGTCGACCCACAATCCCCAAATTAAGTCGAACTTGCGCAAAGTACGTGGTAACCCACTACAAAATCCATGTTGTTCATTTCCCATTTCCACATTGGGATTTCTATGCTTTGAGCCAGTCCTTCGGGTCTTTGATTTCGGCATTCACTTGCTGGCAGTTCTGACACCTTATCATAAAGTCTACCATATCCCTCATCATGTTGTTCCACCAATAAACTTCCTTAAGATCGTGACACATTTTTGTAGAACCTGGGTGCACAGAATACCTAGAAGTGTGAGCTTCTACCATGATCCTTCCCCGAAGACCATCAATATCCGAAACATATAGGTGGCCTGGCACCGTAGGGTGCCATCATCCATGCCAAGAGAAAAAGCTGTGGTCTTGTGTTTATGAATCCCCTCTTTCAGTTGTGCTAATAATGGATCATTGAATTGATTTTCTTTCACCTCCGCCACAAGCGACGATTCCGCCCTATTCTGTATAATTATCCCTCATTTACTAGATCCCGCAAGGTGAACTCCCAAACTTGCCAACTGATGAACCTCCTTGGCCAACGCCCTCATATGCACCTTCAAATGAATCAAACTTCCCATAGATTTTCGATGAATAGCATCAGCCACAACGTTAGCCTTTCCCGAGTGATAGAGAATGCCAATGTCATAGTCCTTAAGTAACTCTAGCCATCTTCTTTGCCTCATATTCAACTCCTTCTGTTTAAAAATATATTGAAATCTCTTGTGGTACGTAAACACATCCACATGGACCCCATATAGATAATGTGGCAAATCCTTAGCGCAAACACTCCAGCTGCAAGCTCTAAGTCATGGGTCGGATAGTTCTTTTCATGATTCATGAGTTGCCTAGAAGCATAGGCTATAACCTTTCCATGTTGCATTAACACACACCCAAGCTCGATCTCTAAATCCCTCTGGAGTCAATCTACCACAAATCCCTCTGGAGTCAATATACCACAAATCCCTCTGTACCCTCTAGCAGGGTTAATACCGGTGCTGAAGTCAATCTTGATTTCAATTCTTGGAAGCTCTTCTCATAAGCATCTGACCCTTGTAACTTAACTTCTTTCTAGGTCAATTTAGTCAATGGAGATACAAGAGTAGAAAACCCAGCCACAAATCTTCTGTAGTACCCGGCCAAACCCAAGAAACTACAAATCTCTATTGGAGTGGTAGGTCTAGGCCAATTTTTCATTGCTGTAACCTTTTGAGGATCAACCATAATCCCTTCCCTGGAGACGACATGACCCAAGAATGCGACTGATTCAAGCCAAAATTCACATTTTAAAAATTTTACATACAATCGATGCTGCTGAAGAGTCTGCAAATCTGTCCTGAAATGGATAGCATGATCCTCTCGACTCCGGGAATACACAAGAATATCATCAATGAACACTATTACAGAGAAGTGTAGAAAAGGCTTGAAGAACTTATTCATAAGATCCGTGAATGCTTTCGGGGCATTTGTTAGCCCAAAAGATATTACCAGAAATTCAAAGTGCCCATACCGAGTCCTGAAAGTTGTTTTTGGAACATCCTACTCCATTATCTTCAATTGATGATACCCTGACCGCAAGTCAATCTTTGAAAAACACATGGCACCTTGAAATTGGTCATACAAGTCATCTATTCTGGGTAGAGGGCATTTATTTTTTAATGGTTACTTTGTTAAGCTGCCAGTAGTCAATACACATTCGCAACAACCCATCTTTCTTCCTTAATAACAAAATCGGTGTGCCCCATGGTGACACACTTGGCCGGATGAAACCCTTTTGTAACAAATCCTTCAATTGTTCCTTTAGCTATTTCAATTCAGCCGGTACCATTCTGTAAGGTGGAATTGATATAGGCTACGTTCCTGGCATCACATCGATAGCAAAATCAATCTCCCTGTCAGGTGGGATCCCAGGAAGCTCATCTGAAAAGAAATATGGAAATTCATTCACAAATAGCACGGACTCGATGCTAAGTGCCTCGACATCGGTGTCCATAACACGAACTAAATGACAGATACACCCCTTGTTGATCATCCTTACGCCCTTAAGGTAAGAAATAAACCGACCTTTAGGCGATATATTATCCCCCTTCCGTTCAACAACAAGCTCATTAGGAAACTCAAGCCTCATAGTTTTAGTTCAACAGTCAAGCTTGGCAAAACATGAATAAAGCCAATCCATCCTCATTAGTACATCAAAATCAACCATCCCCAATTCAATGAGATCAGCCATGGTATCCCTACGACGCACCGTGACAACACAACTTCTATAAAATCGAGTAGCCAAAATTAACTCACACACCAAAGTAGATACTGAGAATGGTTCACAAAGCTATTCTAGTTCTATCCTGAATTCCATAGCAACAAAAGGGGTAACATAGGACATGGGGGAACCGGGGTTAATAAGTGCATACACATCATGAGACTGGACAGCCAGAATACCTGTGACATCTGGAGAAGCCTCTGTAGTCTAGATACCACTCATAGCATAGAACCGGTTGGGTCCTCCCAAACTCTGTACGACAATGCCTATGAATATGAACTATCATCCCACATGCATAACATACGGGCAATTCCATATAGAAAATCCCTGAGTGTATCTTCCCACACCTGGGGCATGGGGACCTTTGCTGCTGCTGGGATCTCTCTCCTGACCGACCCGCTAGTGGGATCCCTTGTCGCCCTGACTGGGTCTAAAACGACTCCAATGTTGCTGCTGGCTGGGCCCTAATGGCAGTGCACGGGCTGAAGACTGTGAAACAGACTGGGATGGCCCATATGATCCTCCCCGAAAAGCTGATCTTCCCCTCACCTAGAGGCTCGCCCATGTTGCCCGTACACCAGGTCTTTCTACTACCCTCTCTCTCCATTTTGTTCTTTAGTTTACGATTATCTGTGTCCTGAGCAAATGCTACCTTATTCCCATAATTCATGTCAGAATTCAATGCAGCTGTAGAAGCCTCATTAATAGTCAAATGATTAAGGCCCTGAACAAACCAACGCACCCTAGCCTCCATTGTGGGCAATATGTGAATAGCATATTTGGACAGGCGAGCAAACTCCATGTGGTACTCCCATGCACTTCTGTTACCCATCTTCAGATTTTCAAACTCAGCTGCACGAGCTGCCCTAGTCTCGGCAGGTAGGAAATGATCAATAAATGCATCACCAAACTCGTTCCACCTCACCGAAGAGCTCCCCTCCTCACGAGAATATTTCCATAACTCAAACCACGAACAGGCCGCCCCTTTCAAAAAATAAGCAACTAACTCTACTCCCTCTATCTCAGTTGCACACATAACCTTGAGGGTCTTGTGCATCTCATCGATAAAATCCTAGGGTTTCTCTTCCGGATTGGCACCCATAAATACTGGAGGGTCTAACCAAAGAAATCTGTTCACCCTCGAATTAGTGGAATCCCCTTGCTGGCTAGATGAACTAGGTGCAACATTTGACGTCTGGTTCTGTGAGGCCTCTAGCTGAGTCAACATCTGAATAGCTCCCCTAAGATCCCCATCAGAAATACCAAAACCAGAGGCTGGAGCTGGAGGCGGAACTGGAGTACCAATAGGAGGGATAATGGCACCCTCCACAAAAGTAGGAACTAAGGTAGTCTGCCCTGGAATAGAAGAACCAGGCAGGGTGATAGCAGGGTGACTACCCTCACCCAAAATATCAAGCGGTGATTCATCAGCCACTTCTAAGGTGGCATCGGCTTCTTGGCCAATTCTTGTTTTCTTCTTAGGTGCCATTTACTGAAAGGTAGAATAATGCACTAGGTAGAGAAGGAATAGTTTCACAATTGTAGCACGATTCAGAATATCAAAGAAGGGTGTTATTCATAATGCCCAAGTAGCCTCCAACTTATAGATGTGGTCAACTTCACACCGATAAGAAGGACTCTACTAGACACGGCTCCGAGACATCCTAGGACACTTTAAAACCTTAGGCTTTGATACCAAGTTTGTCAAACCCCAACCTCGAGAGGCACGACCGGCGCTCAATCGAGTGAACCCAATTGAGAAAGCCTTATTATCACTTTCTACCCAACTCAAGAAGATTAAGGAATCCAGCTTTCGAAAAATTAGACAATAGCAAACATTAAGCATTCAACATAGTTAGCTCATTTTTTATATCACAACCTTAAATCGTTGTTAAGGTTCCAAGATTTTATACAACCATTTCTTAGACGAACTAGAGGATAGAGTTGTAACACAGATCATAACCCAACCAACGTAACCCACATAACGCCTATGGAGCCTCTATGGATACAAAAGATGAATAATGATAATGTCGGCAACAAGGCCCCGGCTATACCTCAAAAATTAAAGTCTAAAACAATGAAGTAGATCATAACCCCTTGAAGGAAAAAGGGGCTCACCAAGTCTTCAGGGTAAGGACACTCCGCTACACACGATCGGCACTGTCCGCTATAGAGCCACCTACATTCATTTAAAAATGTAGCACCCTGGCAAAAGGGATGTTAGTAACATGGAATAGTACTAGTATGTATAACTAAACACCATCTAATTAGAATGAACTTTCATATAAGAATAGAAATCACAAGTATAACTAAAAATCTTTAAACTATCATAACATTATCAAATAAAGGAATCATACAACTTTCACATCATTTTTCTGTAGTTTTTAGTTTGGGGCATTTCACATTGTTCATCGTTGCTCACAATACCACCGCTATCTTGAGCGGAGTACAATCTCTACCCGGTCGGCTAGGTTGCCACATTTGAGGCATATGCTTCAATAACAATCTCATTTCCCTTTTTCCAAAATTCAATTTCAGCATAATACCACCATGTGTGCGGCATGGCATCCGATCACAGCCCGATCGGCTAGGCTGCCTTACCACGGCGCTGTTCGTTTCTCATTAGTAATTTCGTGTCACATATATCATTTCATAGGCACTTGGGGACACAACTTATCACATCATTCTTGGCACCAGGCCGCATTTTACATTATTACCAATTTCAATATTAGCTTTGCCATTTAGGACAGTAAATGCGCAGAGTGGCTAGTTAAATAGTAAGCGTAAATAAGATTCCTAGTAGATAGCACAGCAACACAATTTCAATCTAATTTAAAGTCTAAGCATTTCAATAAATGATTCATACCTCTTGCCCCTTTCACAGTTATCAAGATAGCACATTGATTACATCGCGACACATCTTTCACGCATATAAAATTACAATATCAATTCATGTAAAATAATAATTAACGCAAGAATCCAAACTTAGCCTTACCACATTTACACAAACACTAATGAAGCTCAATTTCTAAAAGACGGGGTTTTAGCCATACATACCTCAATATAGCTTCCCTTAATCCTTATAAAATTTCAGAACTCTTAGCACTTCGATCTATTGTATAAGAATTACAAATTGAACCTAGAATTAGGGACAAGATTAGGATTCTAGCTCGTTTGAGCATATTATCAAACACTAGGGGTGCATTGTGGTCTTAGGTCCCTTTTGAAAGAAATTTCTATCATTTTATATCCTAATTTCTTTCTTTTTATTTCGGAACTTCCCAATACTCCATGATCTTGTATGCATGCAAGAAATCTATTCTTATACACATAAATTACCTCACTAATAACCCCTTATGGCTATGTCTAAAATTTAAGAGCTGAGGTGATGAAGTCTTACCTCTTGGTATAATGACCGGGGTTGGGTTTTAAAAATTAGAAAATAGGAGCTCAACTTAAATCTATAATCGCATTTGCGATCTCAAAGCTGACATGCGGTCCGCAAAATGGACATCAAAATGCTCCCCAAAACTTGAAAATATTGTTTGGGTATACGACAGAAATGTGGTCCGCATACCTATTCTGCGGTCGCATAATGCACCGTAGAACTGCCTCTTACAAAATTCCAAGGGGATTATGCGACGACTATGCGGTCCGCATATCGATTATGCATTTGTATAATTAACCGCATAGTTGACCTCAAATTTGACCACCACACTGTTTCAATCTGCAGTGACTATGCGGTCCGCATACCTATTATGTAACCGCATTCTCGACCGCATAATCGCACTTTTTTGGAAAACATTATTTCTTGACTTTTTAGTGCACAGATCAGCCTAAAGGGTCCAAATTTACACATTTCTAACACGTATTCCTAATTTGGCACTACGAGCTTTTGAGTTTTGGGTAAAAATTTTCACGGGGCCTTACAACACTTAAAATGGGGATTATGGAAAACACATTCATCTCTCTCAAAGAAAGGTCACAAGTTTGGCTCTAAGTACCATAAGCTTGCCCCTTATGTGGGTCACCACTAATGTATGCTTCATTCAACTCAAGATCATATAGGGTTGTTGTGGAGATATAGTGAAGGCCTTTGGTTCAGCGTTGGAAATATTTGGTCTAAGTAGGTTCAATCTTCCCTTAAGCACTTCATTTCTTCAATTTGGCACAAACTCGCTTGACTTTTTGAGTCATTTATTTCTTTATTAGGGGTTAGAGACACACACTATCACTCTTTCTTGTTCTTTTCAGACCTTTTTCTCCTTTCTAAACTTTCCACACCTTTCATCTCTTTTCTTTTATTGAATCCTTTCATTTCCTCTACATTATTCATCTTTTTTACTTCTTGATTTTCGTTCTTTTTCATTGCCTTTCATTTTCTTCATTTGTTACTTTTTACCACTTTGGTGCATTCCTCGTCTCACCCCCCAAATTTGTGTTTTAGACTTGTGCTAAGGAAAGATAGGATGCTAAGAGATGGTCTTTTTAGAATGGGTAAAGGCTTGTATCATGGTTTTTGATATAAAAAAGGGATATGGCTCAAAAGGTTTGACTAGGGAGTTGGCTAGGGATATTGTTATTGTTAGGCTATGGATGTTATCAAAATATCATTCGGATCAAAGAGAGCTTATAATAACTTCTCAAGCCAAACTACGCTTAGGATTTCGCCTAGACAAATATTCAGGGCAAGTTCTACACTAATGGCACGGGACTTGGACATGCAATTCAAATTCTCACCAAACAAGCTATAGAATTGCTACAGAGATAGATTCGGGGGCCCACAAAAACCTTAGCTAAGATTTGAGCATCACAATGGTCCCGAAAAACCACTTGATGATTATTGTCCAACACAAGAGTATCAAGGTCACAACTTTCACCATCCTATACACAACAATTTGTTTTTGACCATAGGATCAAAGGCAAATGTGTTAGGCTCAAGTGAAGCTTTGTTTGAGGCACCATTACTCACTAGCTACTATTTACACAAAAGAAAAAGAAAACAGACTCAAACCCTTAAGAAGGCTGTCATGCCATCCATCATCGGGAAGAGCCACCTGGTTCACACAAATTCCACCTTCGGAAAGAACCGTGACATTAAGAAAACCAAAGGCTTATTGAACGCAAAAATCAAAATAAGAAGGTACCAAAATGAAATAAGAAACAATGAAATAAAAATGCGGAAAGTAGAATGAATATGTACAAGAGGGGATTTAGACGAATATGCATAAGGGGGAATGAATATATACATCAGAAAGTAACTTTGTATACAGACCAAAGTTGCAAAGTACAAGAAATGCAATAAACTAGTAAAATTATATACATGCAAAAGAAAAAAAAATAATAAAAAAGAAAGTAGTGTCATATTTGCCACCCAATCATCAAATCAAAATAGGAATACCCCTTCAAATGAAAGCTAACATTGTCCTCAGTGCTAACTAGCCAAAAATAGCTAAATAGAACATAGAGAGTAGGAAGAAACTCCCTATTGGCCCTCTGTCTGCATAGGATCATGAGCCTGAGTCCCTGGGTCCTTGCACTGCTAGTGAACCTATGACTGGATCCCTGTAACATGTGTCTGCACTGTGACGTGGGCTGAACCTGGGGCTAGCTAGAGGAACCTTCCTAAGGCTCCGCCAGCTTGATCACTGCATCATCAGTACGGGGAATCACCCTTCTCTTATTCGTTGCCCTCTCTACATCATGCTCCTCCTCAGGCTGAACTACTGGGGTCGGATCCTGCAATAGTAGCTCCAGCAATTGATCAGCAGCCTTCATTCTCTCCACTTCCACTCTCAACTGCTTCACACACTCTTTTGATGCCCGAGTCTTTCTCAATTTCTTTGTTTCCTTTGCCAGCTCCTTCAGTGTTTTCCTATGAGTACCTACAATATCCAATTTCTTTGTTTCCTTTGCCAGCTCCTTCAGTGTTTTCCTATGAGTACCTACAACATCCAATATCAATTGCTGGTTCTCCAAGAGCTTCTTCTGGTTGTCGAAAAACTCCTTGAGAGTATCCTTCACTGACTGGGGAATCTGTGGCTGAGGGGGTACAGTCTGGGCTGCCACCGAGGTAGAAAGAAGAGACAACTTAGAAGTAGCTGTCCGCATCCAGTTGTTGATACTAACAAGGGTTTGGCTCTAACGGTGGGCAGTCAATGGGTAGGCTGAAGATGAGAGGATATCTGGGTTAGTGGTAGTAGAGGGTCCTAGAGTAGTATCTGGGATAGCTGAGGGAGGCTGAGAATGAGCTATTGCCACTATTGGCTCTTCAGACTAGCTAATAGAAGCAGCGTATTTGCCTTTGGGATCTTTGCCTTTGGGCTTGTCATCGCCCTTGAGGTTGTACCAGGAAAAGGGCGCCTTTTGTTTTACCTTCACATCAATTCTTCATATCGAGATCCTCAAAGTACATAGTCAGGAAATTTAGGAAGGGGTAGGATCTATCCATTTCATTCACCACCCTTGTAATCACCCTGGACATAACATTACCGATGTTGATCGGGTACCCTGCCATGATAGAATCTACCAAAATAGCCCGGGGGATAGGAAGAGAGTTCTCGTAAGTGGTAGGGTCTAGCCTGCTGCACACAAAGGTCTCCCACACTTTTTCCATGAAGTTCAAGGTTCTCCTCATAATTTAGACTACTACTGTCAACCATGTTGGGGTTGTACCTAGGATTACCAAGTACTCTGCTAACCACAGACGGGCATCCTCACCCAATGCCACATTTTCTAGGTATAATGTTTCATCTTCCTCCAAAAATCCAAGTAGTCATTGAGTGTCTTCCCATCAAACTTCATTATCAAGCTCCGAACCTTAGTCGTTGTAGTGCCCTTTTTTATGTGGGAAACATTAGTGCAGAAGCCATTCACCAAGTGCTCTTTTGAATCCTCAACGTTGCCTATGAAATAATCCCAGTATGCTCTCTCTCTGAATTGCCTATACACATTAGGATTATGAGGAAAAAAGTCCTTCGTAATGAATTTTCCCTCAAGTATCAGCTTCCTCTCGGGCCACCATTCTCTAAACGTGTGGTATGCCAATTCACTAACAAACCTATCTTGCCAAGCTTCTGGTTTTCTGGTTCTAGCCACCCCCCTTACTTGGGGCTCAGCCCCTCCTTGTTCTTCTTCTATGAGATCCTCACTGGGTGTTGAAGTTGTAGGTGCGGTGGAAGAGACACTGTCACCGCTCTTAGCTGAGCCCTCAACCGACTCGTAAGAAATTGAACTGAAGCTTGTGAAGTGAGAGATTCTAGAGGTGTATCTCTCAATCTATGCCTCTCCGGCCAGTCTGTAACGTACTCTGGCACTGACTTGGAGTCGGATGCATCTCGGGAGGGTAAATAATCACTTCCCGAATCAGAAGCAGCTCTATCTACAACCCTTATTGACTTTTTGTTCACTTTTATTGCTTGCCAAACTTGTAGGGTCAATCTGATCATACCTTGTGCCCTACCCGGGAGGACTCTCCTTTTCCCTTTTGTTTTCCACCACTGACTCGTGATTTAACCATATTCTGCAAGTTGATTTCAGTTGAAGCATGTAGTATCACCGTATCAGAAGAATCAGTGAAGAAAATAATTGTAGACAACAGACTGCGGACTGCATAAAATGCAGTGTAGCCGCAAAGGGACCACCGCAAACCGCATAAAATGGTACCATGGTCTGCATTGAGTCGGGGGTCAAAATACCCACTCCTTGATTCTAGGCACCGCAGATCGCAAGAAATGGTCTGCGGTCGTGGTAATGCACCGCCGGCTGCAAAAAATCGACCGCGGTCGTGGTCCTCAACATTTACCTTTCTGAAGTATGACCACCGCGATCTGCATAAAATGGCATTGCAGACCGTAAAAAAGCATCGCGGATCACAGAAAAACCATTGCGGTTGCGGTAAGCATAACCCAGCAACACCAACTTAGGGTTTCAATTTTCTTCATATTTTTAGCCTAATGTTCACATATTATTGATCACCTACGTGTTCAATCACTATTCTTCACTAATTAATCCTAATCTAAACACGATATGCAACCATAAGCCAAAAATTAAAAGAAAGAAAAAGGAAGAAAAAGAAATAGAAACTAAAAAATTGAAATAAAATAAAACAGAATTAATGGTTAGGAAGAATTTTAAGTACTAGAAAGGATGTGCACACAGATGATTTTAGAGACAATGTTTGAAAGTAGTGATTACAGCTAGGATAAACAGTGCTTTTTACAATGTAGAGCGAAAAGGGTAAATGAGGGCTTGAGGTCCTATTTATAGAAAAAGGTCACGGGACCCACTATACCTACCCACCGCGGACCGCACAAAACGTCACCGTGGTCCACGGTACTCAAACACATGAAGCACTGGGGAGTAGGGCACCGCGGTCTGCAAGAGCTGCTCTGCGGCCACAGTAGGGCACCGCGAACTGCACAAAATGCAAGAAGGCTGCAGTGACAACTTCAGAAACCCCCCACTTTTTTTCAAGCAACACTGCAGACCACATTGAAATTTTTCCCTCGCACTAAGTCCTTTGCGGCCGCCAAAAATGCAATGTAGTCACAGTGCAAACTTCAGGGAGTGACATTTTTCCAACTTGGTCATGCACTGCATCAAAACAATCCTACACGCATCTCACAACTATTTAGTCCAAAAGCAAATCCGCACTAAAAAGAAAATCAAAATGAAAGACATATGGGTTGCCTCCCAAGAAGCTCCTGATTTAATGTCGCGGCACGACACATGTTACCATCAAATCACTTTAGATGGATCAATGCCACCATGTGGCTATCATCAATCTTACTAAGTTAGTGCTTGACTCTATGCCCATTAACTCTGAAGACCTCTCCATTTTTATTTTTCAAGTCAATCGCACCAAACGGAATCACAAACACCACTTCAAAAGAACAAGTCCATTTCGACTTAAGCTTTCCCAGAAACAGACGTAACCGAGAATTGAACAAGAGAACCAAATCACCCACTTTGAACTCTTTACCACGAGCATACTTATCATGAAGGTACTTCATCTTGTCCTAATACAAGGACGAACTGGAGTAGGCATGGAATCGGAATTCATCAAGTTCATTAAGCTTCTCCACACAATGATATGCTACCATATCCCATTCAAGATCCAGTTTCCTCAAAGACCACATGTCCTTGTGCTCTAATTCAACCGGTAGATGGAGAGCTTTCCCAAACACCAACCAGTATGGTGACATACCAATCGGAGTATTGTAAGAAGTCATATAAGCCCATAGAGCATAATCCAATTTCTTTTACCAATCGGTCTTATTTGCATTGACCGTCTTTGACAATATACTCTTGATTTCCCTATTTGAGACTTCACCTTGGGCACTCGCCTGAGGATGATAAGGATTAGAAACTTTGTGATTGACATAATACTTTGCAAGCAAAGTGTCAAAAGCTCTATTACAAAAACGAGACCCCCCATCACTTATGATTGCACGAGGAGTGCCAAACCTAGTAAAAATGCTCTTCTTGAGAAACGCAACAACACTCCGGGCCTCATTGTTGGGTTAAGCCACGGCCTCGACCCACTGTTGATACCGAATTTTTCCCAATACATTTTAAATATGTATAAATAACTTCAAAATAGCATATATATGCATATATAAGCATGCACAAGGCTTTTATTATTTTTTTCATAATTTTGAAGGTTTAAGTTGATTTATTTTCTCCCCTTTTATCCATAAAATTCCCAATAATTATTTCCAAAATTATTGTTATGATAATTCATTTATTTAATTTCTATACTTATGCCATATATGGATAGTATAATTTTCATGCATTTTTTATAATTATGTTTGGTACTTTTAAGCTAAATTGCA
Source organism: Nicotiana glauca (assembly GCA_026770625.1). Lineage (NCBI taxonomy): Eukaryota > Viridiplantae > Streptophyta > Magnoliopsida > Solanales > Solanaceae > Nicotiana > Nicotiana glauca. The sequence goes on from MU706847.1 coordinate 142,462, forward strand.
TATAATTGCATTATTAGCTCTTTTGAAGATAAAATTACATCCCTATATTTTTAAAATATCAATTATATATTTTAAATTATTTTGGCACCTTAAATTATTTTCCAAAAATTATCTATTATTTTTTTTATGAATTAAAATAGGGAAAAGTTTCTATTTAAATAATAGACAAATTTGGCTTTCAATCCTAACCAAATCAGACCCCAATACCCAACCCAACTTCCTAATTAATAACCCGACCCAAGCCAATTATCCTTACCCGACCCAAGCCATCTTACATCCTGGTTGTTGACCAAAAATATCAGCAGCCCTCATTCCTCCTTTCCTTTTTAATTTCCAAACGACCCTTAACCCTACTCATTTCCAAATCCCCGCCACCTTCAGATGCTCTCATCTACTCTCCTCTCTCAAACCTAACCCTAGACTCCATCAATCGCCTCTTTCTTCGCTCATCTCCGGCGACCATCCTTTCAACCCAAGCCTCCAATAAGTCTCTCATCGCCTTGCTCATTATCTCTAAGACCTTCAAGGGTCCTAGGCCATGCTTATTTGGACCTAAGGTTTCTGTTTCTGTTACGCATGTCTTCTCCAGTGTGATTTCGGGCAAAATCACACCTTATATGTTACGATCGGTGAAGTCTGCAATAGGTTCTTTCGATTTCTATTTGGGTTTCCCTTTTAAACCATAACTATCTTCTGAATCTCTCCGATCTGCGTTTTTTTACACTTTAAGCTTGTTTCCTTCTATGATTTGCTTATTCTCAAGCTTCTTCTGAAAGATCTTCCATTTTAAACCGTTTTTACTTTCTTTGAAAATTAGGGTTTCTCAGAGATCCTTCTACGCTTGTTTTAACATATTTTCTTATGATTAAACCTTTTTCCTTCCTTATTTTGACCGATTTTGTGCTCCTACTACTTTTTAACCCGATTTTATTAAAGACCTAATTTTCAAGATTTTCTTTGCTTTGGTTCTATGTGTTAGCATGATTTTCTTTGCTTTGGTTCTGTGAGTTAGCATGATTTCTTTGCTTTGGTTCTATGTGTTAGCATGATTTCTTTGCTTTGGTTTTGTGTGTCACCATGATTCTCTTTGCCTTTGTTCTGTGTGTTAGCCTGTTTATTTGATTCTTGTTGATCTCTAGCCTACTTATGTCACTTATGTGTGACTATGCTCTCTTTTTTTGTTCATCTTTTGCTTCTTTGTGTCAATATGGCTAACCATTCCCTTTGCTACGTATGTTGATCTCCTCTATATATATGTTCAAAATGCAGAATCATGACTCTCACTTGATTGATTTTGATTTCCTTAATTGATGATGATTGAAAGATTTTCTTTTAAAGCCCTACAAGCTTTACCCCGTCTGTTTAAGCTGACTGGTTTCCTTACCATATTTGCTATGATACTTATTTCCACTGAGTTGTGTCCTTAATTAAGGCTTTATGAATTTGGTCCTAATCGACTATTCTATGCTTGCTAAACCTTGACTCCTTCCTTATTTAGTCATGCACTGATTTTTCCTCTTGCCTTATATGATATTGAATCTCCCCATTTGATTTGATTCCGTTAACTTAAGGTAGTACTTCCTTGATTCTATAATTGATTGATTCTGAGTTCTTAAATTAGTATACTACTATGATTTTTTACCTTATTTCACGTCATACTTTCAACTATAAATACCCTAAGTCTTTTATTAACAAGACACAAACAATTGGTTTTTCAAAACTCCTCTCTTATTAAAAATCTCTGCTATCCCCTCTCTCTTGTGTTATTTGCTACCATTAGCCAGCTGCAAGCCAGGGCTAGTCATCTGTGCTCTTTGGTTCTTTCATTCTGCTTACATCTATCTTCACTAGTATGTCCTAGTTTTGATTTAAAGCTCTAACAAGAATATGCTTCTTTCATTATTTCAGTTTCTTATATTTCTAGCTTGCGTCTACTTGTGGTTCTGTTGTGAAACTTGTAGTTAAGTTACATTATCAGCATGCTACTATGTCTCTCTTCCCTTTAAATCAATGTATTCCCTTATATGATTCAAAGCATGCCTGGGCAATTGTCTTTTACCTACTGTATACTTACCATTTTTGTCAATCCCAAATCCTTATCACCCATTCTATGTATTTGTATTATTCTTGACTGGTTGTGATTATGGCAGTGTCAACTATCTCTGAGCATGTCCAAACCAATCTTAAGACCCATTGTTGGGGTCATGTGTCGGCATTCAAATGTTCATGTATCCCCAAACCCCTTGACCCCTGTATGGATATTGAATTCTATAAACTAGCTATATGTGATCTTTTCCTATGGTGTTTAAACTTGTTTACTACTCCAACCTCCTTTCAAGCAATCTCTGTTGCTTTACTGAGTGCTTTTAAAACAGATTTTCCAATACAGTCTACAATAACTCTTTCAAACTTGTGTCCTGCACTTCCACTTCACTCTTAGTTAATAAGTTCTGCCCTCTCTATTACGTGTACTGCCTTGGGATGCTTTTGAGAGCCCTCTGAACTATGGCATACTGAGGCTGGCCTTTCCACACCGCATTGGTTCAATGCTTGGTTACTAAGTCTAGGTGTAAGCATTGCCCAGGGTCCTTGAGACCCTTATGGAACATTGATGCACCTAGATTCTGATTTGTCTATGGAATGAGGCTTGTGAGACCATTATAGGCTTTGGGAAACTTGGGCCTAATCGCAGGCTCACTATAGATTAACTTCTTGATTTTCTATTTCATTTATGTAATTCATTCATCAACTTGTAATAATTTCTAAATAGATACTTGGGGTATTTAGTGAAAAAGGGTGGGTAGATAGATGCTTTATGGGGTAATATGGGTAGAAATCCTGCTCTTAGGATTTTACTTTTTCAAATCTGCCTGTTTTACTCAATAGAAAACATGTTCATATGGTTTTACTCTTGTTGAATCTGATTGCTTTTGCAAATAGAAATCATGCCTATAAGATTTCATCTAATTTCGTTTGCATTAAATAGAAATTATGCCTATAAGGTTTCACTTCCAATGTCGTTTGCATCAAATAGAAACCAAGTTCATAAGATTCTGCATTTGTCATATTAGAGACCATGTTTCTAGGACATCATGTCTTAAATAAATTCAAGTATAGATACCATCCCTATAGGACTTAATTCTGATTCAGTTCTAACAAGTATTTCCTTATGTTACTGTAAATTGACTAAACCTGTAATACCCCTAGATGCCATACCTATAGGGATTTCCATTCGCAATTATGTCTGATAATATAATTAGCCTAATAAGTCAATTTCATTTTGCCTAGTTTACTTCTTAAAACTAGTCTTCTTAAGTGAAACTAGTTCTTTTAAAGTTGTTTTATTCTCATTAGATATCCTGCCTATAGGTACTAAAAGGGTCTATTTCGAAAACCTATTTGCTTCTGCAATAACATAAACCTAGTATACTGCATATAGGCAAGCCTTAGGACATTCTTAAAAAACTGCATTCTCTGAAGCTGTTTCTATTGTTTAACGTTTCTAATCCTCACAGCTTTTAAAAGAAGTCCTTAGGCAAATGCTAAGTTATAACTTCTGGGGATAAAGTTTGGTCTGTTTCTGCATATTCACTTAGAGATCTTGCTTTAGGACTCTAATTAATAAAGACCTTAATTGTGCTTGAGACGTGCTTGTATGTATGTTCGAGGAGGAAACTGTGAGCCTCTTAATTGCGCCTATTATGTGAAAGTCCTAAATGTCTTGATTGTCGCCTTAGAATTTTTGACTTTTAAAACCTTAGGGCTACGTCTACAACCACCCATAGGTAGAGGTCCTAACATCCTCAGAGACTATTAAAAAGGGACGGGTAGTAGCATGCAATAGGAATCAGTGACCAAACACTCACTTTGCATGACCAATAAGGTGACGGGAAGGGTAGACATGGGATATGATCACTATGCGTTAATGTTACGTGTAGCCCCTCATTGAGGAGTGATTACCAGATATTGCGTGGGCTGATCCTATAGGATAAACAACCTAGGACCCCTCCTTATCCCAAATCCTCTCCTTAATTAAACCTTTTTTATATAACTTATTCAAACCTTTATTTCACTACTTGAATTGTTCAATGTGCTTTGCAAATAACCTATTTGATTCAACTATTTGTATGGAATAATTTGTGAATATAAGTTTAGTCGGGATCCACAGTTGTAGACCAAGAGGGGTTCCTAACACCTTCCTCTTGAGGTTACTTCGAGCCCTTACCATAATCTCTGGTAATGCAAACCAACCCAAGAGTTAATTACTCTAGGTGCCCTAACTCACCTTAATTCGTTAGGTGGCGACTCTTTCAATACCCAATTCTCAAAAGGAAATGAGTCATTACACCTCATGAATGTCGAAACCCGGACTTCTCCCAATTCTCGAGGACAGCTTCGAAGGTTCTTAGTTGTGGGTTTTTCTGGCCAGCTTTGTATAAAGATGCGAGTGAACTTGTGAAGAGGTGGAATGCCAAAGAGCGGGTGGAATTTCGAAGAAAGATGCGATGCCTCTCAATACTATTTTTGAATTGGATATTTTTGATGTGTGGTGTATTGATTTCATGGGCCCGTTTGTTAGCCTCATGCGAGCAGTGTTGCCAACCCTCTTCCTCCAAAACGGCCCCTTTAATCCTCATCCCAAAATTCTCAGCCGCTCACCTCCCTTCCTCCATAACCAACCTGCAAATATCCATGAAAGCCACCTCTAAATCCAGCTGAAAACTCGCCGGAAAACCCTGAAGCACCTTTCTCTGCTGAAAAACAGCCCAAAACTCCATGGAAACTAGCCAAAACTCCAGCGAAACGCTCCTCAAACCTCAGCTAAGAAAGCAGTACAAAAATAGCTCCGAAACACGACTGAAGCACAGCAAAACCAGCTACCAAAACAATACAAAACCTGAAAAAATATCGATCCTTTTGGTAGTTTAGTCCGGATTAAAATAGTCGGGTCGAGGTTCGAAGTTCATTGAATACAATCTCTAAATAAAACTATTGAAGTAACAAGACACATCGCATTAGCCTAGATTTGGAATTTCTTCGTCATCAAGTATCTGAGCGCGGCATGATCGGTATGAATTATGACTTTGGCACCCATGAGATATAGCCGAAATTTTTCCATTGCGAACACAATAGCCAAAAGCTCTTTTTCAGTCACCGTGTAGTTCATTTGAGCATAATTCATGGTCTTGCTCGTGTATTACACCGGATGAAACATTTTATTCACTATTTGACCCAAAACTGCCCCAACCACAATATTGCTCACGTCACACATGAGCTCAAAGGGCAAGCTCCAATGGCTGTGGAAATTAGGAGTGGTATTCAACTTGTGTTTGAGAAGTTCGAAAGATTGCATACAACCCTCATTGAACACGAACTTGCCATCCTTTTCCAAAATATTGCACAAAGGATTAACTACTTTAGAAAAATCCTTGATAAATCTCCGGTAGAACCCCGCATGCCCAAGAAAACTCCTAACCCCTTTGACAGAAGTAGGGGGAGGGAGACTTGAAATCACCACAATTTTAGCTTTGTCCACCTCGATGCCCTGCTTTGATTTTTATGGCCAAGGACTATTCCCTCATCAACCATGAAGTGGCATTTTTCCCAATTGAGCACAAGATTAGTTTCTTCACATCGGGCCAACACCCTATCAAGATTCTTCAAGCATTCATCAAATGAGTATCCCACAACACTAAAGTCGTCTATGAACACCTCCAAAATATCTTCCACCATGTCGGTAAGAATGACCATCATACACCGCTAGAATGTAGCCGATGCAATACAGAACCCAAATGGCATCCTAGAAAAGGCAAAGGTACCATAAGGGCAAGTGAAGGTGGTCTTCCCCTGATCTTCCGGAGCAATAAAAATTTGTTGTATCAAGAATACCCATCCAAGAAACAATAGAAGGCACGGGTCGCATGTCTGTCTAGCATCCGATCAAGAAAAGGCAATGGAAAGTGATCCTTGCGGGTCACCTTGTTCAACTTATGTAATCTATCCACACCCTCCATCCAGTGACTATCCTTGTGGGAATTAGTTTATTTTGTGCATTGGTAACCACGGTCATACCACCCTTCTTCAACACACATTACACCGACGAAGTCCAAGAGCTATTAGAGATAGGGTACACAACCGCGGCATCCAACCACTTGATCACCTCCTTTTTTATAACTTCTTGCATTGCCTCGTTCAACCTCCTTTTAGGTTCCAAGGAGGGTTTTGCATCATCTTCCAGAATAATCTTGTGCATACAAAAGGCAGGGCTTATCCCCTGAATATCAGCTAATGTCCATCTAATTGCCTTTTTCTGCTTTTCGAGCACCGCCAATGTGGTATCAACCTGCATGTTAGTAAGACAAGAGGAAAGAATAACTGGCAAAGTTGAACTAGAGCCTAAGAATTCATACCTGAGGTGTGGAAGCAATGGCTTCAACTCCAACACTAGAGGTTCCTCAATTGAGGGTTTTGTTGGTTGAGTCTTCCTATTCTCAAGATCCAAAGAGAGTTTCCTAGGCTCATAAGAGTAAGAGCCCATTCCACGTAAAGCATTGACACACTCCACTCGGCCTTCATCCTCATTTACATCAAGATTCAACAATATCGTATCTAGAGGGTCTTCCACTGTAATCATTATAAGCACGTGATTTTTTCCCTACATGGAAATAACTCCTAAAAATAGACAAAAATAATTTTAACTGATTTTTAGGTATTTTTCTTTATTTAGTTGCATCGCATGCATTTTTAACATTTTAAAAAAAAAATCATAGAAAAAAAAACCATAAAATGTCACATTTTAATTTCAAGTCACCTTAGATTTAATTTGCATTTAGGAATTAATTACATTGAGCTAATTGTGCTATTAATCAAAAAATTAAAAAATGATCATTTTTACATAGTTAAATAATTAGCTTAATTTTACAATTTGAATTAATTTAGGAATTTAGTTTAGGTTTTTAATTAATTAAAGAAAGAAAAGAACAACAAAAGAAGAGGGAAGTGAAAAGGCTTGGTCTTAAATTCAAATTGGCCAAGCATTTGAAAATCCCAAAATAATTTCCCCCCAAAACCAACCCCAAAATATTTTTCCCCCAAAACCTTCCCCAAGATATTTTTCCCCCCAAAACTATTCCCATCCCATCACTATAAATATACACGATACAAAAGGAAAAAAAAAAGAGAGAGCATCAGATTTGGGGAGGGACGATGGTGGATCTTCTCCAAAACAAAAAGCCTAGACAACAAAAACCATGAAAAAGGTAACCTATAAAACCCTCATCTCCTCCAGTGAAGAAAACGAAAGACCAGACCCTAAAGCTCCTGCCGCCAACAGTAACCATTGACGCTGCTGCTGCGTCGTCGACCACACGTCGTCAACAGCCTCATCTCCTCCAAACGACCAACCACCCAGGCGAACCAGTCACGGCCAGTAGTACCATTTCTGTCACTAGCCATAGCCAAACGACCAGCTGCTTCTCCCCCACGAAACCAGCCCCAAACCTGCGTCATCGCCGTCGTACAACAGCCATTAACGACCTTGAAACGAGTCCTCACCACCTGCGACCCTCACCCTCACGACAAACAGCCCGTTGCTGACCACCAAACGAACAACCAGCAGCAACCTCCAGTCGTCGAGAAAACAGCGAACAACCATAGCAGACAAACCAGTAGCGTCGTCCCTCCATCCGACGTCTCCGACCAGCTCGTCGAACCAGTCCTGTTTCATGTTCTTCATTCCAAACGACCACCTCCAGCAGCCATACTTATCGTCAAACCAGTAGCTGGTGAGTATTGTTGTGGTTCCGGCGAGTCCCGAGCTTTTCGTTCGAACATCGATCGTTTCTATTAGTCTTTGGACAAAGCCCGTTCGAGGTTGCCGGCGAGGTTCTATTCCTTAATCCTCTACTCATTTTATTCCAGTTTAGTGT
>MU706847.1:159622-254110 GCA_026770625.1 Nicotiana glauca
ACGTGTACCCTGGTGGTAACAAGATTAAAAATATATTTTTATGACGTCGTAATTCTTAAAATAAACCAATAATAATTAAAAAGGCTAAAATTTGGAGATGAGCCTTGCTAAAACCAAAATAATTGCGGGCCCTCAATAATTGAATATTAAAAATAGTTAGAATTTGGAGGGGCTATGTTAGCGAATTTCAATGGCCTTTCCTAAAAATCTCTACGATAGAACCGTTAGGTACGATTTTAATTAAAATTATTTCCTTAAATACGGGTGTGCATTGATTGCAACCCAAATCCAAATCTCGACAAAGTCGAAGTGCGTTAATGAAAATGGGTGCCTTGATGGCAACGTGATCGAAAACGTACTTTCACAATGTCGCAAGTCTTTCAAATAAACAATAATTAAAAGTTAAAAAGCACAAGAATTAGCATGTAATAAAATTAGATAAAATAAAAATACAACANTCCGGTGACTTGGAACACCATAAACCTCCCAAGTGGCGACTCTGAATCTTTTAAATAAAAGAATCCCGTTTCAACCGTCCTTTAATTGGAAAAACTCTTTTTATGTTTATATCTCCTTTCGCCAGGGTGTAAGCGCCGTAAAAAAGAGGTGTGACAGCACAGGCGACTCTGCTGGGGATTTTTGGATTTTTCTTCCGTTGTGACTGAACCTCAGTGAGGCTGCCTACGTACCCTTTTTAGGGATCAAGTCAAACGTAGTTCAGGCAACTACATTTGTTGTTGCGATGTTTCTTTCCTTCCATTCTTCTTTTCTTTCTTATTTTTTTTTTCTTTCACTATCATGACAAGATCCAGAAAAGAACACACTTTAGTATAGTTTGGTTGCTTCATTGACTTGCACACATGAAAGATCACTTTTTCATCACCCACTTGGAAAGTGAGTTCCCCTACTTCCACATCAACTAAGTCCTTCCCAGTTGCAAGGAAAGGTCTTCCCAATATTATAGGTACCTCAAAATTGACCTCGCAGTCAAGAAATCAATCGCAAAGATAAATTTGTCCACCCGAACAAGAACATCATCAATAATACCCAAAGGCCTCTTCATTGATCTATCTGCCATTTGTAATCTCATGGAATTCGGCCTCGGTTGCCCAATACCCAAAGTCTTCAAAACTGAGTAGGGCATCAAGTTGATACTTGCCCCCAAATCACATAGGTCTTTTGCAAAGTTTGTACTACCAATAGTACAAGGAATGGTGAAAGCACCGGGGTATTCTAGCTTCGGAGCCATAGAATGCACTATTGCACTAGCATGGTGCGTCATCTTGATAGTTTCACAATCCATGGATCTTTTCTTCATCACCAAGTCTTCATGAATTTGGCATAACCCATCATTTGTTCTAGAGCCTCCACCAAAGGCACATTAATGGATAAGCTCCCCATTATGTCAATAAATTTCTTAAATTGATTCTCATTTTTCTGCTTCGCTATCCTTTGAGGATAAGGTGGAAGTGGACTTGGCAAAGGTGCCTTGGCTTTAGGCACAATTTTTTATAGCATGTCTATTACATGTTCCCTAGACGGGTTCATGTCATTCTGTGATTCCACCTCGTTATCTTGGATATCAATCCTCACTTCTTCATTCACGTTCTCCTCAATCACATTCTCAACCACTAAAGGGACCTCACTCTCCTGCAACTCAACTTCATCACTCAAAATTTCTTGTTGATTGGAGGCATTCACATCACCATCATCCACTCCTTGTAGTTACCGCTATTGTATGCCCAATATTGCTTCCACCTTTCGGGTTGACTACCATATCACTAGGTAGAGCCCATTTAGGGCGAGTGTTCAAGAATTTAAAGTATTGTATGAAGCTAACTGAGCATCCGAGTCAGCATTCTTCTTCATTATCTGGTTGAACATCATTTCAATTATCTGTATTTCTTGGTCCGATGAACTGGGACCTTGGGATGGAAATGGGGGTTGATTGTTGGGTTATTGATACATTAGGGGCCTTTGAAAGCCTTGCCCACGATTTCCCTGATTGTTGTTGTTCCAACCTCCCAGATTATTGTTTCCACCCCAGTTGTTGTTGTGCCATTCCAATTCCCTAATTATTCTGATTATTGTTTAGGTTGCCCCAAATTGGATTTTGGTTGTTGTTCCCCCAATTTTTGTTGCCTTAATGTTGTTGATTTCCCCAATTTCCTTGGGATCTACCTTATTGATGGTTGGAAGAATTGCCCCTTTAGCCTTGATAGTTATTCACGTATTGCACTTCTTCATTCTTCTCATCATAACCTTCATCTTGGAACCCACCACTATCTTGGTCAAATTGATCTGAATTCCCTTAGTTTTGTTGGCTTCCTTGTCTCCTTTTAGCTGTTGCATGATTGGACGTCTATCTATCCCACCACGCTCCCCTACTCCTATAAAGGCCGGCGGAAGGAATGCTCCGCTCATCATTGTGGTTGTCAGTTCTACTATTTCCTGTCCATGATCGTGTAGCTCTTTGTGCGAGTGAATGAGCATGGGGTCACCCTGTGGCACATTTGCTTTACTTTGCCAAGTGGAGGACGTGTCATCCATTTCATCCAATATTTTATTAGCTCATCATATGATGTGTTCAAGAAATTTCCCTCGGTGAGTTAGTTTACAATGCATCTATTAGTGGTGTTAATGCCCCGGTAGAAGGTTTGTTGTATCATTAAATCAGTCATAGCATTGTTGGGACACTCATTTGCTATAGTCCGGTATCTCTCCTATATTTCATGCAATGGTTCGTTGGGCTCCTATTTGCAGGCTAAGATTTCATCCCTCAAAGTTTCCATGTGCCCCGGTGAGAAAAACTTCGCAATGAATTTATCCGTCAACTCACCCCAAGTAGTGATAGAATGCTTAAGAAGTCGTTCAAGCCAGTCCAAAGCCTTCCCTCTCAATGAGAAAGTGAATAATCTCAACCGAAGTGCATCTTCAGACACATTTGTTTGCTTACTCCCCCACCAGGTATCGACAAAACCCTTGAGATGTTTGTAAGCATTCTGATGGGGTGCACCCGTGAAATACCCTCGTTGCTCCAACAATGTCAGCATCACATTTGTAATTTGAAACTTGCCCGCCCGGATCCAGGGTGGAACAATTGCACTTGCATATCCTTGGTTGGGGAGAACTCGAGGAGCCACTTTTAGAGCTGGCAAGGGAGGATCTGGAACATTATCATTAGTCTGGCGGGCTCTCCTTTGAGCTTGAGGTACTATCATAACCTCATCCTCAATATTGTCATCTACCTCCTCCCCATGTGGAAGATCTCAAAGAGCTACTTTTTGTGCAGCCATTTTGTACCTGAATTCGTGACACTCAAAAATTAGTGACACGGAAGGAAAGAAAAAAAATACAAAAAACTATTTAGATAGATAGACAAAACTGTTAGCTCCCCGGCAACGGCGCCAAAAAGTGATCGGTGCCAACCCTACACCACTACAAAGTGGCAATAGTGGTCGAAGCAGCTTTTAACCGAGATGGTCGGGATCGAATCCAGAGGGAGCTAGAATTGGTTAGGAATTAGATTCCTATCTAAATTAGCAATGTGTAGTGCTCTTAATTGCACCTCAAATCATAGTTGTTCAGTTGTTACTTCTAATTTTTGTACTAATAAGATGCTAAATTAAGCTAAGAGTAAAAAGCTTGTAAGGTTTTGTAAATGGTTAGAGAGGTACTAGGGAAGTGACTCTCTCCTATGTGAATACTTGACGGGATCTAAATTCTAAGGCAAAGTGGTTATATTGGGGATTACGATATAGCCAATGCACGGAACTACTCACTCTATTCCTCTAGGTAGCTCAAGTGACTTTTCCCTAATTAACTTTCTCAAGACCAATTGGGTGTCAAAATTGTGCAAGCAATATAGGCTCAAGTTAGGTATTATTATCTCTAGGTTTAACCCTTTAATTAGGGCTATCAATCACTCAAGAAGAGCCCAAGTCAAATAGGCACAAATTAGTGTTTGCAACCACTAATTTAATATGGAAAACACAAATCAGTCCAAATATCGAACACCCATAAACATCTAAGCCTTAAAACAAAAGACCCATCAAATACCCACACTAGGGTTAGCCACAGCCCTAGCTTATTGGTCTAGCTACTCATAATAATTAAATAAATTAGATAAATAGATGAATAATAACCCATATAATTTGATTACAAACTAAGACAATGAACATTCGGTGTTAAAGTAGCTAGAAATTACTCAAAATGGAACAAAACAGCCGTTCACATTTTCTGGATACTAACAGATTACAAAAGATACCCTAAAAATGTGAAAAGAAAGTATTTATACTAGGCTAAATTTACTGGACAAAAATACACTCGACAAAGGTTTTGTGGACCGCGAAAAATGCACCGCAGCCGCGATGAGGCTTTTTTGCTTGACTTTCCATTCTCTGAATCTGGCCATCGCGGGCCGCATAAAATGCACTGTGGCCGCAGTGGCTTTATTGCGGTCCGCATAAAATGCTCTACGGACCGCACAAACTTCAATCGTCAAAAATACCAACTCTCTGAATCCCCTCTCGACGGACCGCATAAAATGGATCATGGCCGCAAAGAGGCTACTACGGTCCGCACAAAATGGGTTGCGGCCACAATTCTTGAGTATCCAAAATTTACACCTCTCCGAATCTCCTCACCGCGGACCGCACTAAAAGGATTGCGGCTTCGGTGGATCTATTATAGTTCTGCTTTGACTTGTTCTTGGTATTTGTGCAGGTTTCACTCCTTTTGGAGTAGGTTTTTGACTTTTTGTCACTTTCTTGACCAAACCCTGAAAACAAGTACAACATGTAAGCCCGCAAACTAAGACAATACATGTGATCACAATATCTGAAGCAGTAACATCTGGTTGTGTTGGGAGTGCATAGAAACGGTCCTGACCATCACCTGATCGACCTCCTACTCTAGGGTGACCCCTAACTGGCTATCCTCTACCCCTAGCTGACTGGGTGGATAGTAAGGTAACTGGTGCTGAAGTCGATGGTTGACTCCTTTGATGGGGAGGACCCCCATGACAACGACGATACTACCTCCACATATACCCCAACTCTCCACGCTCATAACAACCCCATGGTGCTAGTGACAAGGACTGAAGGGAACCCCTACACTAGAATGACTAGTAGAAGAACATGGCATGGAAGAGCCCTGATTTGATGGGGCACGGGATGAACTTTGAGCTGGGAGAGCACTAAGTGATGAATGGCCCTGATGTGAACTGAGAGAACCACGGCCTGATGAAGCCCCATAGTGAACTAGGAGAGCTGATTCAGCATGTCTGCTGAATGGACAACCTCTGCTATGCTCAAACTGACACCACGAGGAGAACCCCCAAAAATGGCAGATCTACGAGGCCTCTTGGCCTCCCTTTTCACTCACTCCTGACGGCGAATCAACTCTATGCCTCGATCAATGATGGACAAACTCCTCAAAACAAGTACCAAATACCATCTCTTTGGTCATAAGAATTCGTAACTGATACGAAAGTCCATCCACAAACCTCTTGATCCTCTCCCTCTCTGAGGGAACCAACTAGATAGCATGATGGGATAACTCAAAGAACCTCATCTCATACTTCGTCACAGTCATATCATCCCGATGCAACTGATTAAACTGCTTGTGCATCTCCTTTCCGCGAGACTGCAGCATATATTTCTCCATAAAGAGAACAGAGAATTGTTACTAGGTAAGGGGCCCTATACCAATAGGTCTTCGCCTCTCATAAGCCTTCCACCAAGTAAAGGCAGCTCCAGAAAACTGAAAAGTAGTAAATGAGACCTCACTGGTCTCCAAAACACCCGTTGTACATAGAATCCTCTGACACTTGTCTAAGAAACCCTGGGCATCCTCACCCTCTCAACTACTAAAATTCGGAGGCTAAAGTATACCAAAACTCTCCAATCTACACTGCTCACCATCCGGCATGACTGGTACTACACAATCCTAAGCAGGTGCAACCGGCTGGGCTGGTGGTGCCTCCGGTGTCTCCAATCTCTGAACAACCTGCTCAAGTGTACGGGCGGCGGAAGTCTAAGTGCCTCCCTCAGCCTGAGAAGTTGCTGTTGTAGTAGAAATAGCGACTTCCTTAGCAAGACTGGTAAACACGGTTAAAATCTGAGCTAAGTTATCCTGAAGACCACGAATAACAATAGGCATAGCCGGTTCCTGAGCTGGTCCTTAAGCTGGTCCTGCTGGAGCATCCACAATTGGGACCTGATCATGAACTAGGGCGACTGGTGATTTTGCAGGTGCTACCGTAGCTGTTGTGCGGGCTACATCCCTACCCCTACCTCGACTGCAACCTCAGCCTCTCGCGGCCCTAACTAGTTGTGCTAGTAGCCATCCGTCCTGACCGATAGCACATGTCCTCACCATCTGTGAGAGAATAGAATAACAAAAGTTTAGTTACCAGAATCAACAGATTCGTAAGACAAGAATTCAAGAATGTGATGTTTTGCTAAAGGTTCTATAGTCTCTCAAAGATAAGTACAGACGTCTCCGTACCGATCCGCAAGACTCTACTAAACCCGCTTATTACTCGTGAGACCTATGTAACCTAGGCTTCGATACCAACTTTTCACGACACCAAAAATAGCCCAGTCGTGATTGCCCCTATCATGGAACTAGGCCAGCCGCCATATTCCCAAAATAACTCGACATTTTATTAAAATATAAATAATAACCTTTTTCATACTGAAGTTTCCATAAAAAAGATAAATACAAATCCAAAATACAGAAATAAAAGCCCGACCTCGGGTGTCACTAAGTCATGAGCAAATACTACAACTGTTCCGAATTATAACAAGGCTAAAATAGTTAGGAAATCAACTACTTATATCTAAAGGGAGATAGGTGGGATAGGAGCAAGGCTTCGATCTCCATACAGCTACCTTGCTAACTCCAAACTATTTGCGGCAGATGAAAATCAACACTCGCTAGCACGTCCAGTAATCCCTGGATCTGCACACAAGGTGTAGAGAGTAATATCAATACGCCAACTCAGTAAGTAATAAAGGTTAATAATGATTGAGCAGTAGGGAACACATAGAAATCTACAACAAGAAAACTCAGTAAATACAACATGCTTTCAAAGCAGTATATAAGTCAAATCATCCCATTTAAAAATCCAGTTTTGGGCAGAAATCATTTGAAGATGCTTTGCAATAGTTTCAACAGAGACTCAATGCAATTTAGAGTAAAAGTGATAACAATCATAAACAGACCCTCGAGCAAAACATAGTTCGTATACAGCCCATCAGGCAACATGAATCATAAACCATCTCTCGGGCATAACATCACTCAGAATCAGCCCCTCGGGCAAACCTCAAAGTCACTCGTAAATCCGGGGTTTCATACCCTCGGGGAAGTCAAGATTTACAATCATTACATACTTCGAACCGGTCAAATCCCTAGTCTGCAATGTCATTGCCTCTGGAATCGGCCTCCAAACGTCCCGAGTCTGACCAAAAGCAATACAATGCAATTAATATAGTCTAATGAACCAATTCCATATGAAATATTACCAAACTATACTGAAATCCCGAAATTCACCCAAACCTAGCCCCTGAGCCTGCGTCTCGGAATCCGACAAAAATCACAAAACTAGAAACTTCTTTCACTCACGAGTCTATACATACCAAAATCATCAATATCCGACACAAAATGGTCCCAAAAATCCTCAAATTAAAGTATCTAATTCCAAACCCTAATCCCTTCAATTCCATCCCTAATTTCTACTAATTTCATGCTTAAACAACTGAAAATTACCATACTCATGAGTGTTAGCCTCAAAAAACTTACCACAATGAAGAACACCTTGATTCCCTCTTCAAAACTCCCCAAAATCTCCAATACCGTCTCAAAAATAGAGGAAGTAGGAAAAAATTTGCGAAGCGTTTAATTTATACCTTCTACCCAGGCATTTCCGCACCAGCATCCCTTTCTCACACCTGCGAAACCATTTCTGCGGTCCAATCAACCGCATGTTCGGTTTTTACTTGAACGCCCAGGTACCGCACTTGCGGCCCGCAGATGCGTCGAACACACTGCATCTGAGGTCTTTCTCTTGGCCCTAAAGTTCCGCATCTGCATCTTCCCCACCGCATCAGTGACCTCGCATATGCGGTCCCCAATCCACATCTGCGGAAACATCAGAAGCAGCAGCTTCAGCTGCACAATCCCAATTCCAACTCTTCTGATAACCATCTGAATACATCCTAAGGCCCTCGGGACCTCAACCAAAAATACCAACAAGTCACATAACACCATTCAAACTTATTCAAACCTTCGAAACACTCAAAACAACATCCAAACACCCAATAACCCTCGGATTCAAGCCTAAGAACTTCCAAACTTCTAAAATTCCGCAAATGATGTCGGAACCTATCAAATCACCTCCAAATGACCTAAAATTTGCATACACACCACAAATGGCACTACGGACCTACTCCATTTCTAGAATTTCATTATGAACCCAATATCACAATTTACACTGCTCACTAAGAAACACCAAATTTCCACATTCGCCAATTCGAGCTTAAATCTACCACGGACCTCCAAATCACATTTCAGATGAGCTTCCAAGTACCAAATCACCTAATGAAGCTAACTGAACCATCAGAATTCACATTCGTGATCATTTGCACATAAGTCAACATCCAGTTGACTTTTCTAACTTAAATTCTAAATAGGAGACTAAGTGTCTCATTCAACACCGAAACCTCTCCGGACCCGAACCAACCAACACGATACAATGAAACGTAGTTGAAGAACACAAAAGGAAGCAGAAATAGGGGATACGAGGCTATAACTCATAAAACGACCGGTCGGGTCATTGCACAGTGGGGCTCCTACAGCTAAATCGCTATCATAAGCCATATGCAGGCATAAATCAATATAACATGATGTGGCATGCAGCTCGATCCCATAATTGTCACACATAATCAGGCTTTGAGACTCACTCAGTCATCAATCTATTCAGTCTCACTCACGGGCTCACATTCAGTCTCACTCACGGGCTCACAATATCATGAAACTAGATCGACAACAATGATATGATGTATCAATAAATAACAACTGAGACTAAAATATGATATGAATGCATTAATATGACTGAGTACAAAATCGATAAATCAGTGAGATTACAGCAAGAAACGGCCACTATGGATCTTAACAATATCAGCATAAATCCTAAACATGATATCTAGCATGATTCACGGCTCAATTACTTAATCACAGGGTGAAAACACAGATATCAATAACATTGGGCCACTAAGCAGTGCCATAAAACAACGGAGTCACAATTCACAGGGTGCACGCCCACACGCCTGTCACCTAGCATGTGTGTCACCTCAACATCGATCACATAACATGTAATTTAGGGTTTGATACCCTTAGCACTAATTTTAGAAGAGTTACTTACCACGAACAAGTCAATTCCAATACCAAGCAAGCCAAGCGATGCTCCGAAAATGCCATCTTGCACCTACCAACATCCGAACGGCTCAAAACGCTCCAAAACAACTCAAATACATCAAATAAAGCCCAAAGAAACAATTTCAAATGATAAATATCAAATATATATGCGGCAAAATAAAAAAGGCTTAATTTCTCGCTATCAAGCCATTTCGGAAGAATGCCTCAAGACCTCGAGGATGTGGAGTTGCGACCGAGTCCCCTCCCTCGAGGCTCGTCGAACACAACTAAGTCTGACAGAGCTGGCTTATCCAGAGCCTATGCCAAAGCATCGCGTCTAGTCGTCCCATCTCCATACTTTACAATTAATGCATGTTGTACTATAGACGGGTTCCCCTCCTACATAAAGGGAACCCACGCTACTTTGTAAGGGGCTGAGGTTGCTCCAACTATTTCTCCGCAAGAAGAATAATATCTCTCTCTCTCTCTTTGTTCTCTCTAACTTGCTCGTCCTTACTAGCTCAAGGCAACTTTAGCATTTATTACTCTCTCATTTGTTCTTCATTTATTACTTGATATTGGCCATAAAGAGACTTGTTCAATCATACCTTAACTATTATCCCATTCCTGACTAACCCCAATAGCTCGAGATCGAGTCCAGATACCGACCTTAAGGTCCTTCATTAACCAGTCCAAAGCCAGGGCAGCAAGACCCTCGGTTTGATTACTGCCCTATTTTAGCTTATATTTTATTGTTAAAATTCACATTCTTAGCGCCACCTGCTCTAACAACTAGTAATAAAATAGATCACGTATTTTTAGAATCTCATTTACAAATTTAGTTGTTGTTACCATTTTCACGGTAAACAAAATCCTCAGTAAAACCCAAAATCAGCCAAAATTCACACCCAGACCCGTGCCTCGGAACCAAATAAAACTTATGAAATTTGACAACCCATTCAATTACGGTCCAACCATACTAGTTTCACTCAAATTTGACTTTGAATTGATGTTTAGAACTCAAATATGCACTCTATGAGATTTTTATCTAAAACCCCCAATTTTCATATCAAAATACTAATTAAATGATGAAAATAATGATATATTCATGTATATTAACCAAATCCGAGTTAGAAGCACTTACCCCGATTAATATCTTATAAACCTATCAAAAAATTGCCATAAACCAAGCTCTCTAGGTCCAAAACTAAATAATACCCTAAGCCACGGTTATATAGTACACCCCCTCACCTCCCAATGTGCGGTCCGTACATTTCCAAGTACAGCCTCTCCACTACTAGGCTCCGGTAAAATGGTCATAAGTTTCTGTGCAAATTTCCAAATGAAACTAAACATGAAGGACTACAACTTTCATTTTTGAATCATGTCCAAATTCCTCATGGATCAAAAGATACGAGCTTCCAAAGTCGGACCAATGCGCCGACAGAACACCCTGAAGTGCAGCCACAGACAAACTGTGTGCGCTTCGCTCTTTTCCTACATGGTTTACACATTTTCGTCTATTGTTGCACTTTTTTATCTGCTACAACAATCAAAAATGTGCCCCAGCACATGGAAGTGTGGTCCGCACTTCGAATGTTCTGGAACAACAGAGTGCCGAAATGTACGGACTCGCTCAAAACTCGACCCCAAACTCACATGAGCCATTCGGGATCCCGTTCAAATATACTGGTAAGATAATATGGACTTACTCGGGGTCTCAAATCACCCCTAACAAGGATAAAACACGAATCCATATCGATTCAAGCATAAGAACCTATGAACATCAAAATTCTTCATTCGATGTCGAAACCTATCAAAACACGGCTGATTGCCCTCAAATTTTGCACAAGTCATATATAACACCACAAACCTACTCCAAGTTTTGGAAATCCAATATGAGGTCACATATTAAAAAGTCAAATTTGGTCAACCCTAGCAAATTTAAAGCTTCTAGTTGAGAATCATTCTTCCAAATCAATTTCGAATAACCTGAAAACCAAAACTGAC
Source organism: Nicotiana glauca (assembly GCA_026770625.1). NCBI lineage: Eukaryota > Viridiplantae > Streptophyta > Magnoliopsida > Solanales > Solanaceae > Nicotiana > Nicotiana glauca. The sequence continues at coordinate 171,053 of MU706847.1, forward strand.
GATTCACATAATTCATAATACATCATATGGAGATACTTATGCCTGTAAACTACTGAGTGAAGTGCAAATGCTTACAGTGACTGGTCAGTTCATTACATCCTCACCCACTTAAACATACGTTCTCCTCGAATGTGCCTAGAGTTTTTCCAAGAGCCACCAAATCGCCATGTAACTTTAACATGCACAAACCCCGGGGGTGATCTCATGTCACCCTAACCCATATAGGTCTGATAAGACAACATAATTGAAATTTCATAATTCATCCTAGCCCATAAACCTTAGAACCAAATTTCCAACATCTGGAATTTTTCATAGTATCAGAATCTCGCATCTACACACTGTATAAGTGTAAACAAGCTCTATCAGATAATAATCATAACCCAAGATGTAATCATATGATATACAGCATAACTCAAATAATCATAGTGATAATTTCTAATCACGGTAACTGCTCAAAATAACCCAATACCAATAATAAACCCCACATCAAGCAAAGAGTCATTTTAAAATTGTTGTACACTGCCAATGATGAAAGAAATACGCAAAACTCATAACCATTCATCAGATCAACCAGTTGTGGAACTCCCTCTCCTTCAATAGGAACTATAGATAATTTCTAAGCTGATCAGAAACCATATACTTCAAGATATACCGCAATCATATCTGATAGCATCTATTCTAGGTACGATGACCTCATCACATCTAACATAATCGCTCTAGTGGCATGCCACTTCAATAAAATCTAAGGCCTCAACCCGTGCAATCCGGGCAACAGTAAGTAACAATCCACATGTACTCAAATTATAGAAAATGACCCAAACAAAAGAACTGTCCCGCAAGCTTAAAAAGTACTGCCCCAATGAAATGCTGAAAATACAGTACACACCATAAGACCATCACGCGGATCTAACATAAAGGTTCGTACCTAAACATAACCCAGCTACAATGTGTGACCTCATCCAGTCACTAGTCCATGGCATATACTTCAAGCCACCTTGCTCAAAATCAATAACCACACGCGATTCCATATAAACTTTCCAAAGTGCATTACCATAACCACGAAGAAGCAAATGACACTTGCCACACAAGCCCGAAAGAAGATAACTGATGCGTAATCAATCATGCAGCACCCAAATACACATCTCGCTCAAATTCCGCTCTAAAGCCCAAATAGAATCGCACCATGTGTGCACATAACCAACGAATCACAACTCCCTGTAGCATAGAAGGGTAACTCACAGATCATTTAGAATAGAAATAAGCTTAACAACAATGAATGGCACATCCCTCAATAATAGCATTATAGAGCCAACCAATCCGATGCGGTGTAGGATACACATCCTAATTGGGCCTGCCAATGGACCCCCAAATCAACTTTGGGCATCCACAAATAGATAAATAACTCTCCAAAGATCCACAATGATCCAACCATGAAACATGTCATCCTCTGACTAGCTTCGACCACAACTTCACAGTCCTTCACCACAAAACAATTGCTCTTGAGAACTCCTAGTCTTCAAATCCATAGAACACATAAATCACCATGTCTGATCCCAACTCCACTGCCCAAATGTCTAAAACATCTCCCATACATGATCATCCCACGAGGAATACTTCTATAATTATTTCATGCCATAAAGCAAGATTTGAATATCAACAACCGACTAGGAGGGTGTCGCGATACCAATGAAGTATCCATAAATCAAGGCACAGTGCACCTTCTGAAATGTACACTCTCGTCAAGCCATATAAAATATTAATATCATTTATTTTGTCATCTGAGATCGTCCATGTTGCCAAAGAATTCATGTCCTTCTCTCCAAAATTAACTTGTGACCTTGCACATGCAAATCTCGATCCTACACAACACACCGCATATGCCATACAATCATATGAAATACGAGAACTTCATAATCCACTTCAAGTCACAAGCAACAACGTGCTCAATTAGCCAAGAACTTTTCATTTCATTTAATCTGAAAAAAATCACTAAACATCACATGCTCCTCACGCCAGTAGGAAATATATTTCTTGAACCATGGTAGATACCATTAAGAACTCTTCGAAACTTATTTGCACCTAGTCAAGCCATCAAAACTAAATCTCTCTAGCTCAACCAAGCCACACATGTCACCAAAGACCCAAGAGCATTGCCACAAGGCACCTGTAGAGACTAGCCATATCTTAAGTGCCTAAGGAACCGATTACCTCCATTACTATACTGATCCAACTACTATCAAGTTGTCCTAACTCTCCGGGTTCTTCCTGAATTTCCTTCAAATTAATAGTTATCCTTGCTAGAACAATAGTATTCTTAACAAAAACCTGCTCCACGTGACCCTAGTATAAGTCCACACTGCCCTAAGGCTCATAAGCGCTAAATGTTCTCTTAAGCACCCAGAAGTACCACAATCGAGATACCCAATCTAAAGAGACCTTCTGTGAATTTAAAGTTGTTCATTTTTCGTTCCTGATATTGGTATGTAGAATCTATAATGATGTAGAAATACTATGAGTCTCGACACCATCCTATGTAACTCTCAAATTCCAGCCATATGCAAATCCGCAAAATTCTCAATTGCCATACACACACACACACACACACACACACATATATATATATATATATCTTGAATTCCTTAGAACCATTATCGAGAGACTTCCACTCTACTAAGATCTCAATTAAACCGACCAATAGAACCAAACGAATTATGCCCCATTAGCACAACACCACCCAAGGAAATAATCCATGCTCCCAATAAATCGAGTGAACCCTACTTCATACATACTACATCCCTTGCAAATAACAGCTCAATCATTCAATGTTTCCTATATACCCTCAAATCATAATACAACCTGTATCAAGAAATTCCTTTACTTGAGTCATCCTTAATCTCACCCTCTACTAAACATAACTTATTCACAAGTTTACCTCAAACCAAAACCCATACAATACATAATCATGCAATCACCCCATTGATAACAGACTCCCCTATTGGTTCAAAGCCAAGGAATAAAGCATTAGATAACTTACAATAGCCACCCCATACTGGCATAATACCGCAATAGGATTCGACTATCCTTCCTAAGCTCATATATCATCAAATATCTCAAATGATCTGCAAATCACGCTTTATCCCTTATAACAATCAAGCAAACTCTCATAAGCGAAAACTCAAATTGCAATGCCTAATTCACTGGTAAAAGTGAATTTGCTAAAAAATAACATAGGGATCACACAAACCTTAGGATACCCCACAGGAGATAATCCACCTGCTTCGCCTCAAATTAACATTTCTTTATACCCTTCCACAATAATAATTATTACGCAATCACATATTCTTCCTAAGTCTGAACTCATATCACAACATGAAAATCTACTTCACTCCTTAACTAAACAACATGAAAAGATCCTTCAATACACCCATAACTCGAGGCTATACACAAATCAAGATGAAAATTAAGCACCCAATTTACATCTCAATCAAACGCTTTTCGTCAAATTCGATCTATCTGAACACACCCATGGTTACATCATACTCATCATATAGCAATCTTACCACTCATCTTCTAGCAAATTACACTAGTAGGGATGCTACCGGACATATAAGTCCAAAAGCACGTGCTAACACAATTAACATTTTTATGCTTAAGCTACAGTCAAAACCCGGCCTCAAGTCCTCCGAACTGACCCATCACCATCATATTAAAATAACATCTTGCACCTCATCCCTGGAATTATAAGCCATCAATGCACATCTGATACCAAGCACTCATATGCGCATACGAATACATTGAAGGAAATTCAAAGGGTTATGCTTCAAAGATGAATCAATGTCGCACGATATGGAAAGAAAGATGGGAAGTATATCCTAAATGCCATGTAGCCTCTCAAAGATAGATATGGACATCATCATATCATTCCGTAAAGACTCTACTAGGCACTTGCTCCTGATATGTAGAACCTATGAATCTAAAGCTTTGATACCAATCTGTTACGACCCAAAATCCACTAGTCGTGATGTCACCTAACCTAACCTGATAGGTAAGCCAACTACACAATCCAATTCCAATAATATCTAATAAGGCAATTTAAACAAGCGAAATATCTGAATCATATACACTTTTACAAGGACTAGTAGTACAAATCATAAGCTAGTAAGAATAGAGTTTACACGGCTGATATGAAGAAAATATATCTTTTGTATGAAAAGTACATAAACAGTGTTTTATAAATCTAAGGTTGCCATGAATAAGAGGCAGCTACAACAGGAATGTAGGTAGATCTTCAAATCCAGCTCCCATCGAACCTCAGTAGCCAATATTTGTACGCAATGTGCAGAAGTGTAATATCAGAACAACTGATCTCATGTACTAGTAAGTAACAAATCAACCTTAGGTTGAAAGTAGTGACGAGCTGGAACATGGTCGGGTCCAATAATAATCTATAACATACAGAGCATATAAATAAGGAAGTAACTCAGAAACAAAATGATCAACTTTTTCACAACTTTCCAAAAATAGTTCTGCTTTTAAAGAATAACATTGAGAACCAAATCCTTTACCGAACACGTCAAAAAATATGAGATTGTTTGAAAACTATAATTTTTTAAAAATCCTTTTCACAATAAATAAGATGTTTCATTTTCTTTCCAAATAGTATGTGTGAAATACCTCTCTATGCCCACATATAAATGTGCAAAAAAATAATCACGAATGATGTGATATCGTAAAGCATGAGGAAAATACATCTCTATGCTTGTATGGTATGTGTGCATGCCTATGCCATGTATCTCAATGATGAATCATGTACTCACACTCTCAGAGTTCTCAATCTCACTGCCTCATACTTTTCACTCATCATGCTCAACCACTCGGTAGTATATATGACCCATATGTACAAGGAAGATCTATCCCGGAACATATACATCATTGACTATCCGCCACTTAATACCGAGGAAGGCTAATCCAGCCCCATGGAGAAGATCGATCTCCAGGTATATGTTGCTTCGGACAAGATCCATTCCAGGGAAGATCCATCCCTCAATATAATCAACCGTGCTCACTTGGTGTGTGTACAGAATTTGGAGGGGCTCCTGCAACCCAAATGCTATCACAAGCCATATCCAGGCATAACTCAATATAACATACTACGATATGCAGACCGATCCCATAATTGTCACTCATAATCAAGCTCTCAGCCTCAATCGATCATCAATCTCTCCAGTTCAACTCACGAGCTCACAATGTCATGAAACTAGCCCGACACCAATAATATAATGTATCGATAAACAACAACTGAGACTGAGATATGATATGTATGCATGAATATGACCAAGTACAAAATATCAAAGAAATAAGTGAGATGGCAGCAAGAAATGACCGCTATAGGTCTTAACAATATTAGCATAAAGCCTAAACACGATATCTAGCATGATTTACAGCTCAGTTACTTAATCACAGGGTGAATACACATATATCAACAACATAGGGCCACTAAGAAGCGCCATGAAACAATGGAGTCACAATTCATTTGGTGCACGCCCACACCCCCGTCACGTAGTATGTGTGTCACCTCAACATCGATCACATAGCATGTAATTTGGGGTTTCATACCCTCAGCACTAAGTTTAGAAGAGTTAGTTACCTCGAAAAAGACAATTCCAATACTAAGCAAGCTAAGCGATGCCCCAAAAATGCTATCTCCCGCGTACCAACCACCGCAAGACTCAAAACTAGCCAAAAGCAACTCAAATATATCAAATAATTCCCAAGGAAACAATTCCAAATAATAAAGATCAAATCCTTAGTCAAAACCCAAAACCGGCAAAAACTCACACCCGAACCCACGCCTCGAAACAGAACAAAACTCACTAAATCTGACAACTTATTCAAGTAGGAGTCCAACCACACTAGTTTCACTCAAATACGATTACGAAATGATGTTCAAAACTTGAAAATTCACTCTATGAGACTTCAGACTAAAACCCCCAATTTTCATCTCAATATACTAATTAAATGATGAAAACAATGATGTATTCATGTATATTAACCAAATCCGAGTTAAAATCACTTACCCCGAAGAATTTCTTAAAAACATCATGAAAAATTGCCACAAACCGAGCTATCTAGGTCTAAAAATAAAATAATAACCTAATCCTCGATTATATAATACACCTTCTGACCTCTCAATGTGTGGTCCGCACATTTCCAAGTCCTGCGATCGCACAAAAATTGTGCGACCGCACTTCACAACCTCTCTACTACTAGGCTCCGGTAAATGGCCATAACTTTCTGTGCAAACTTCCAAATGATGATTTCATTATTTCTATGGAAATTAGACACGAAGGACTACAACTTCAGATGTTGAATCATCTCAAAATTCCTCGTGGATCAAAAGATATAAGCTTTCAAAGTCGGACCAGCGAACCTGCAGAACACCCTGAAGTGCGGCCGCAGACAAAATTATGTGGCTCACATTTTTCCTCTACGGTCTGTACATTTTCGTCTACAACTACACTTTTTCATCTGCTACAGCACTAAAAATGTGCCTCGGCACATGGAATTATGTGGTCCGCACTTCTAATGTTCCGAAACTACATCAGAGTGTCGAAATACCCGGACTCGCTCAAAACTCACCCCGAAACTCACCCGATACATTCGGATCCCGTTCAAATATACCAATAAGTCCCATAATATAATATGAACGTACTCGAGGTCTCAAATCACCCCTAACATGGATAAAACACTAATCACACATCTTTTCAAGCATAAGAACTTATGAGCTTCTAAATTCTTCATTCGATGTCGAAACCTATCAAAACACGTCCGATTGCCCTCAAATTATGCACACAAGTTATAAATTATACCATGAACCTACTCCAACTTCTAAAAATCCAATATGAGGCCACATACTATAAGGTCAAATTTGGACAACCCTTTCATATTTAAAGCTTCAAGCTGAGAATCATTCTTCCAAATCGATTCTGAATAACCTAAAAACCAAAACCGGAGATTTACATAACTAATACATCATACGGAGCTACTCATACCCGTAAACTATCTCGAAAAGTGTAAATGTTTAAAATGACTAGTCGTGTCATTAAACCTAGAGGTCTATGAAGTCGTATCAGTAGAGTCTCATTTATTGTTGTGAGGGCCCCGACTACAAATATTTTGGAAAGTTTTGCATTATTACTTACTCTAGATCGTGCTTTAAAGCTTAAAGTGAGAATAGGACTTCCATTTTCGTCGATTAATCGAATGATTGACATACCAATTCGATTAGAGACTTCAAGAAGAAAAGCTAACGATAAATCGTCATCTATAAATGAGGTTATTTACTGTGCTAATTTCCTTTAAGGAAGAATGAAGGCAAATAGCCCGTTTGGACAAACTTCTAAAATCAGTTTATTTTGAGAAGTCTTTTTCTCAAAAGTACTTTTTAAAAAAAGTATTTTTGGTGAGAAGTAGTTTGTGTTTGGCTAATTAATTAGAAAAGTACTTTTGAGCAGTAATTAGTGTTTGGCCAAGCTTTTGAAAATTGCTTCTAAGTGTATTTTTCTCAAAAGTGCTTCTCAAAAAAGTACTTTTGGAAAGAAGCTACTTTTTTCTGCTTCTCCTCAAAAGCACTTTTTTCTCTTCCAAAAGCTTGACCAAACACCGCAAATTTTGTCCAAAAGTGCTTTTGGCCAAAAATAGCACTTTTGGCCCAAAAAAAGCTTGGCTTAAACAGGCAATAAGTTGAGAACTGACCAAGAAAAGTAAATAAGACTGAGATGACCCGATGCAAGACTATAACAAATTAGAGCTATATGTAACGACCCAATCGATCGTTTCGAGAGACACTTAGACTCTTATTAAGATCTTAAGTTGGAAGAGTTGACCGGATAATAACTTATATGTAAACGACCTTGGATTTGAATTTGTATGGTTCCATTAGCTCCGTTATGCGATATTAGAATTAGGAGCACATCCAGAATGTAATTTGGAGGCTCGTGATAGAATTAGGCTTGAATTAGCTGGCTATTTTGGCTGGTAATGGAAATTTTAATATTGGGGTCGAAATGGAATTCTGGAAGTTGGGGTAGGTTAGTGGTGTCACTTCTGACTTGTGTGTACAATTTTAGGTCATTCAGAGGTGATTTGATAGGTTTTGGCATTGTTTGTGGAATTTGGAAGTTTAGAAGTTCTTAAGCTTGAATCCGCGAATAATTTGGTGTTTTGATGTTGTTTTTAGTGATTTGAAGGTTTGACTTAGTTGGTATGATGTTATGGGATGTGTTGTTATGTTTGGTTCTGGTTGCGAGGGTCTCGAGTGAGTTTCTGGTGGTTAACGGATCATTTTTGGCTTTGGAGGATGGTTCACAGCTGCTAGTTTTTTTCTTCTGGTTTCTTTATATGTGATCGCATGAGTATATTCGTGATCGCGTAACATTTATTAAGGCAGAGGTGCATTTTTTCTACGCGATCGCGTATGTATGTTAGGTCGTGCTTCGCGAAGCAGTATTCAGTGTCGCGTTCGCGTAGGAGTAATAGAGCTGAAGAAGAGCTGAGATGATTGCTCTACGGGATCACGTGAGGTAGGATGGGATCACGTTGGTTTATGTGGCAATGGCTCGTGAACATGTGGTAAATTTCACGTTCACGTAGAGTAAAAATGTAGGGCAGCCTGTTTGTGCGTCGCCATCGCGTGGCTATTTCCGCGATAGCGGCAAAGGATATCTGGGCAGCAGTGTTAAATTTTAAAATTGGGAGTTTGAAACCATTTTTCATATTTTGAGCTAGAGACCAAGAAATTAGGTGATTGTTTAAGGGATTTTCAAAGAGGTAATCGGGGTAAGTGTTTCTCACTCGGTTTTGGTTAAATCCCATGATTCTACCTTTAAATTTGTCATCTAATTTGTGATTTTGGGTGAAAATTTGTGGACGAAGGTGAAGTGTTTTTGAGTTATGATTTTGGGGATTCTGAATGGGATTTTATTGCCGGATTTGAGTAAATTTGGCTTGGTTAGACTCGCAAGTGAATGGGCTTTCAGTTTTTGTGACTTTTGTCGGATTTTGAGACGTGGGCTCGGGGGTCGGATTTGAGCCAATTTTGGATTTTGGTTATAATTTGACATTTTTCTTGTGGAATTGGTTTCATTAGCCAATATTGATCGTATTGTGTTGCTTATGGCTAGATTGGGGATGTTTGGAGGCTGATTTGATGGGAGAAAGCATCGCGGAGTAGGATTTTGTCTTGGTTTGAGGTAAGTAACGCTTCGAAACTCAGTTCTGAGGGTTCGAAACCCCGAACTATGTGTTATGTGATTAGTATTGACATGACACACATGCCAAGTGACGGGCGTGCGAGCGTGCACCGTAAGAATTGTAGCTTGGGTGATTCCATGAAACCGTTTAGTGACTCTATCATGTTAATATCCATGTTTTCTTCGTGTGATAAGTAGTTGAGTTATAAACCATATTAGATATCATGCTTTGGCTTTGTGCCAGTATTGTTTAGACCCTTAGTGATCGTTTCTTGCTGTCATCTCACTAGTTTATTTATATTCCATACTTAGTCATGATCATGCATTTTTATATTATATCTCAATCTCAGTTATTTATTGATTCATCATATAATTGTTTTGGGTTATTTTCATGATACTATGAGCTCGTGGTTAGACTAGAGATGTTGATGATTGAGTGAGGCTGAGAGCCTGCTTATGAGTAACAGTTATGGGATCGGGTTGCATGCCGCAACGGTTATATGAATTTATGATAGCGCTTGGGCTGAAGGATCCATTCCGGAGTTTGGAACACGCCCCCAGTGAGCGTGAATGATATTATTGAGGGATGAATTTTCTTGTATATGGATTTGTCTGAAGTACTTGATACATGGAGATGGATTTCTCCACAGGGTTGGATTTCCCTTTTGTCCTCGGTACCGGGTGACTTACTGTCAGTGTTGTATATGTTCCGGGATGGATTTTCCTGGGTCTGATGGCCATTTACAGTACTGAGTGGTTGAACACTTGAGAGTGGGAGTACATGGTGCATACATACAGTATGTGTATTGGCATGTAGAGATAGAGGCGTTGTATACTTTACACTATCCATATATGTAATTACCTTATTGCTTTGAGCTGTTTATTTTACTTGGAAGCATGTCTACGTTTCTACACATAGTCTGTTATATCTGATGAGGTTGAGTTTGTTACTACCTTTCAATCCAAAGTTTGGACTTATTACTTACTGAGTTCGTGTACTCACGTTACTCGTTACACCTCGTGTGCAGATCCAAACGACTCTGTTCACGGTGGCGGTTGTTGATCGAGCACTTCCAGAGTTTGGAGACTATCGAGGTAGCTGCAGTGCGTTCGTGGGCCTTAAATCTCCTCTTTTATCATTTGATTTACATTAATTTGTTTTCCTTTGGACCTTGTAGCGGTTTGTATTTCGAGTAGACGCTCATGTACTCAGTGACACCCTGGTTTTGGGTTGGATTATATTACTTTGGGATTTTTCTTATGTTTTAAACAATTTCCTTTATGTTAAATGCTTCCATTACTGTTTTCAAACTTATTGTTGTTGTGTTGGATTTTGTTGAGAGACTCTGGCCTAGTTCCACGATAGGCGCTATCATGACGGTTGAGTTTGTGTCGTATAAATATGCCAAAGACTTTGTACTGAAGAGACGAGGTGATGATGCCTTCAATAAGGTCAAAGTTGTCATGAAACTCACGAGGAGTTGGTGCTAGTAAGGTTAGTAGTAACATGCAAAAATTATATCCCTAAGCTATGTCCAGATTTAATTTGGATACCAAGAAGGCCAGTCATGGTATAGGTCACTGTTAACATGAAGAGATTAGGCAGAAGAAAGACATATCAGGATCTCGTTCCTGAGTTGAGATCAATTTTTTGTTCAAAACAACAAGGCTAATAAGTTGTGTAGGAGGGTTAGAGAAAAACATACAATAGTTATAGTAAGTACTTTGTGGCACCTATAAAAGAATGTCCTTTAGATGATGAAGATGATAAGAAGAAACATGTATTTTTTTATGATAACCTATGAGTAAAACAATGAATTGATCTTTTGATGCGCATGTATGGTCTACTAGAGTTTAAGAAGTACAAAAATACATGACCTCGAAATTTCAAAGTTGAGATAAATTACTACCATGGGGTGACCCATAGTAGAATGAAAACACCATGCACTTTAAAGATACATTGCTTGCCCACGAGTACCAAAGAAGAAACGGAGATAAAGGGGAGGTAAATATACATTATAAGTCATTCTCTTTAGGGAAAAGAAAAATCACAAAACTCAGAAAGACATACTTGTATTATGGAGAGAATGAATGATGAAGAAAATGGATGAAGCGAGCAATATACTTCTAATAAGATACAAGTGTGATGGGTTGGCTTAAGGCCATCAAGTTCTTAAAGTGATATAGATATGTTTTGAAGCTAGCATACTTATGAAATACCCAGAGATATGTTACGAATGACCTGCATCTCAACTATATAATATTTTTGAAATAAAAAGGACAGGAAGAGAGAAAATAGACTTACTCTTTAAAGATTAAACCTCCCTTCTCATCCTCATGTCATCCAAGGGTTGTCATACTACCTAAGGTGAATTTTTCATGTGATTAGCGTTAGAATACTACTCACAAACATCAATTCTAACAATATTCCGACTCAAAATCGCGAGATTCTCAACAAGAACTCAAGAACAAGGTCTCTCCACTAACCTAGGATTTCACGATTCAAGGTAAGTTTTATGACCACTTTCAACCACAATTGTTAGAGAGGTTTATGGTTGATATTTGTTACTAGAAACTACTACAAGAAGTTAGATTAACGATGAACCCTAGAAGGAGAGAAGAATCAAACCTAGGGTTTCTATATTTTGGAAATCTTGGAACTTCTAGTATTGATCTTTAAATTAACTATGCATAGATTTGTATGGTGAGTTGAACCCATTGTATTTGAGCAAACGAAGGTATTCAAAATCAAGGAATCAAGGTGAGTAGAGGCAATGTGTGATGATTCAATCGTTCATCAAGTGTTTTAGAGCCTAATTTTGTTTTTTGAAGCCTCAAATACCTCATTTTACACTTCCTCGATTTGCATGCATAGTTCGGATATTTTTCTATAAAAATTTTATGTTAAAAATTGATTAAAAAAATAAAATATTTCCTTAAATATTCAATTGAGTTGACTTCGGTCAATATTTTAAGTAAACAGACCCAGATCCATATTTTAACAGTCCCGGAGGGTCGGTATCGTTATTTAGTACTTGGTTGTATGTCCGGAATCAAATTCAGAGGTACCTAGCTCGAGTTATCATATTTTGTTCAAAATTAAAGTTTGAAGGCTTAATGAATCCAAAATTTTGACCAATATTTGACTTTATTGATATCAGGTTCGTATTTTAGTTTCGAAATCCGTTATAGTTCTATTACTATATTTATGACTTGTTAGTTGAATTTAGTGAGAAACGGAGTTCATTTGACTTGATTCGGACGTCCGGTTCTTAAAATAAAAGTTCATTAATTTTCTTGAAAAATTCAATTGGTTCGGTGTCCGATTCATAGTTCTAAGTATTATTTTGTACTTGTGTATATGTTTGGTTTATATTATCGAGGGCTCAGGTGAGTTCGAATAGGCTACGGAGTGGTTTGAACTTAGGAAAAATAGCTAGTGCGGCTGTTTCTGGTGCATGCCTCAGATCTCGCAATTGAGAGGTATGAGTTCGCATTTGTGAAAAATTGCCAAGCCTGCGAGGTTTGTATTTGTGAACCCAATGATCACATTTGAAAAGTGCACAAGGGAAGAGCTTCTTCGCATTTGCAATCCTTTTGGTCGCGTTTGCGGAGGGTCTACTATTCGTAATTGCGATCTATTCATCACAATTACGATGATAGTAGATATAGGAAGACTTCACAATTTTGACTATTTCTTTACATTTGTGGGATTCACATTTGTGAACCTTAGCTCGCGAATGCGATATCTGTGAACCCCAGGTCGCAAATGCGACATCTACGACCGGAAAAATAGCTGAAAAAGAAGATTTCCTCTCATTCTTCAATTTTCAAAATAAGAAAATTCTAGAGGTGATTTTTGCAATAGCCCTTCTTCCCCGATCCATTATTAAGTGATTCTAACGTATTTTCTTTCAATCTTTCATTATATTTCATAAGATTTTAACCTCAAATCTAGTATTTTAATGGTGAAAATTGGGGGGTTTGTGTAGAATTTAGGATTTTTATATAATTGAGATTTAGACCTCAAACTGAGGTTGACTTTCAAAACAGATTAGATAACCGGGCTCGAGGATGAATGGGTAATCAAGATTTGGTCCGAATTTCAGGTATAGACCAAGGGGTCCGGGAGTTGACTTTTGTTGACTTTTTCAATAATAACCTAAATTGAATCTTCTGTAATCGTGGGTAGTTCCTAAGGCTTAATTTGAATCATTTGATTGGTAATTCACTAGATTTTGTTGGTTCGGAAGCTTGTTTGAAAGGCAAAGTTGTGGTTGAGCTTTGAGTTTATCTTTGGTGCGAGGTAAGTATCATGGTTAACCTTGACTTGAGGGATTAGGACTTGTTTGTCTATTTGGTACATCTTTAGATGTTGGGTACATTGTATATGTGAAGTGACAAGACTTATGCGTTGTTGTTGGGTTAAAGCATATGGGTGGGACTTATTCCTTGTAATTTGTAGCTTACTTGAATCATGTTATACATCATTAGACTAGTTACGTATTAAATTGATAGTTCTTACCATGTTTATGGGCTTTTTGTGATAATTGAGTATTGTTTCTAAAGTTGAGGTTAGTATTGTGGAACCCTTATGGACGTAAGGCTTGTTCTTTTTTATTCTTTCTCCATGTTATTACATGTTTTATGTTATACGGTAAGAGAGAGTGTTAATGCATGAAGGGTGATGTTGTGTCGCTCAGTGTTAATGCACGAAGGGTGATGCCGTGATATATTATGAGATTTAATGCACGAATGGTGATGTCGTGCCATATTGTGAAAGTGAATGCACGAAGGGTCATGTCGTGCCATATTTTGAGAGTTAATCACGAAGGGTGATGTCATATAGTATCTATTGATTTATGATGAATGTGAGAGTAAAAGCATGAAGGGCGATGTCGTGTTGTATTATTGTTTCATTGTGAGGTTGAGAGTAAAAGCACAAAGGATGAAGCCCTGCAGTTTTATTCATTGTGTTTATTTATTTTACTAGTTAAAGGCATGTTAACTGTTCTGGTTATCATTTCTGTTGTAATTATCATATCTTGTACCCCTTTCTCATGTCCCTTCCAAATAGTATATGTTTAGCCTTTATTTATTGTTATCTTGTATGTATATTGTTATTTACACAGGTTATTTATGTGGGTGTCTTGTCATAGCCCCATCACTACCTCGTCGAGGTTAGGCTAGACACTAACAAAGTACATGGGGTCTATTGTACTCATAATATACTCTGCACTTCTTATGCTGATTTTGATACATATCCCAATTGCCCATGAGGTGCATTATCTCGGATCAGCTCACTTTGAGACTCGAGATTGACCTGCTGGCGTCCGTAGAACCTGAAGTCTCCTTCCATTTCCCCTTATTTACTGCTCTTTTCATTCGAGACAGTTTTACTTATTTGAAAGATTATTTGTAGAAATTCTAGAAGCTCGTGAATTGTGACTCAATATCCGAGTTGTATTAGATATTATTATCTTTAATGTTATTCTGCACTCAGTTTTAGTTTCATTTTTGTTTAACTGACTTTACTTATTGAAATTGATAACAAATTGGGTTAAGGATCCTCTAACGTTGGCTTTCCTAGCAAGTGAAATATTAGGCACCATCATGATCCCGAAGGTGAGAATTTCGGGTTGTGACATAATATTTTTACTAAAGTTGTCTTCTCACAAACATCATGCCATAATTTATTATTAGACTGTATAGGGTGTTAATACTGGCTCTGAATGGAACGAGTGGACTCACATTATCTATTAGAATTGTAGAAAAGATCTTAGGTGAGGATATGGTCAATAACTCAAGAATAGTCTATCGTTCCATAAATCATGTGTCATGCATTCATGAGTTGCATATGTTTCTTTAATGTATAGATTGTATTGAAAAGCTCTTTTACATGATTTTATGGAATTGTTTTGATGAGAACAACGAAGATATATCATTATTTAAAATTTTTTGATTCAAGAATTACTCAGACGAATATTTTTGGAGTTTCTTTAGATCTCTGAGAAGGGTTCATAGACTCTAGTGGTTTATGTTACCCCGAAACTACTCACGCCAGAGTAGGAGATTAGTATATCATTGGTTCGGGAACTATAATAGGAGTGCCCTGGTAAGCCACAAGAACGCGAGCATACTAAAACCTTAAACTGTGTGGCACCACAGGAATGGGGTCCAAGCGATCGGGTTGGGATCGCCCACCATACTAATCATATGGTGACATCATCAGAATCAAAATTAGAAAGAACATCAGAATCAATCTCCCCAGAAAATAAAATAAAAGAAAATATTTTAGAAAATTTACAAGAATTGTTTTGAGAAAGTTTATATATGCATGTATTTGAATTTTATATTTTTTTCAAAAAGAGGAGAAAAGAAAAGAAAGAGATTTTTCATGAATGACATCAAGAAGAATTTTACAATAGATATATGACTTGTCTGTTTCAACTCATTGTCAGAAGATTTAAGAATTTTCTTTTATCATGCATACATACTTCTTTCAGAGTCTCGTTCTAGCCTTATTAGGAGGAAAACTTTACTTAGTAAGTATTGCTATGGTGTACTGACGTTCTCTTCATGGGAACCTACATTGACCTATGTCAATGTAGGCACGGATTTTGCAGGTAGGCAGTTACGAGCTACGATATTCTCCTCCCATTACCAGAAGATTTGGTGAGCTCCATTTTAGTTCATGGAGTTTTTTGATTCTATAATTTTGCCTTATTATTTCAATATTTCTTAGAGGCTTCATAGACATGAATAGAACAGAGTCATGGGTGTCTAGTTTGCATTACATTTGTTTTTTGATGTATTCAAGATAGCCGAATGAATTTCTTTTCAGAATATTATTTCATTTAAAGATTCAGAAAAATATTTACTTTAAATCATATCGAATTGTGTTGATATGCGATGCGATGCATAAATTAAATAGAACAGAATAGAAAAGCCAAGATGGTTCTTGGTCATGTTAAGGCACCTAGTGTGGGTTACGACTTGGTTAGAAATCGGGTCGTAATAAACATCACGGCATATCAACTCATACCACAAGTGCCCATAGGCAACAACCTTTCCAGAAGAACCAACAGTATCAATATTTCCATAACAAATAGCCCACGACTCAACACAATCTCAATAACAACAAAATGATTGGGAAAGTAACTCAACAATGAACAACATCCTCTTTAAACATAACTTATATTAAAGTAGATTAATGACTTTTAGTATCTTCAACTTCAATTAATTGCTTGCGGATAAATTTGATAATTAAGGTATTTTCATGAAATGGCTAACTTTGAATCCTAGTGTATGAAATAGACTAACAATGAAAGAGATGACGCGAACTAGCAAATACGTCTAAATGCATGAGAATAACTCGGCAACAAAAGGATATCATGCAAGAACAATTTCAATTAAGAGTAAGCCAACAATACAGAAAGTCACATAATGATAAAAGAGGTAACAACTTCAACTAAAGTATATAAGAGTAAAATTGATAAGTAAAAGATGTGACATGTACAACAACTTCAAAAAAAAGCATTTGAAATTAAATATGACAAATAAAAGGATATAACATGCGCTAACAATTTCAAATAAATACATAAAAGAGTCTAAGAGTCTAAATCAGTCAATTTTCACATATAAGCTCGAGTACGCACTCATCAATTCGCACACACGATTTTGACATAACACAAATAGCACAGACAACTCAAATCCTAAGGGTAGTTTCCCCCACACAAAGTTAGGCAAGATACTTACCTCAAAGAAGCTAAACCGATACTCTAAAATGACCTTCTCGTGTGAAACAACCTTCGGATGGCTCAAATCTAGCCAAAGTAATTTAACATCATAAATAAAAACTATAAAAAATAATTTTGGATAATAGAGCTTCGATCTTTAATGAAAACTAAAAGGTCAACCCAAAAAAACTAACCATGGGCCAGTACCTCGGAACACAATATTACAAATTCCGACAACCGATTCAATTATGTGTCCAACCATACTAATTTCATCCAATTCCAACTCCGAATAGTTGTTCAAACCCCAATTATTCTCTGTAGAAATTTTTTTGATAAAAAGTCTCAATTCTCCAATCAAAATATGGATTTTTTTCACAAATGAACTACTTGAATCATGTTAAAATACAAAAATTGAGATTTGATTCTGACTCCTATGAAAATACGAGAAGAAAATTCACAAAAATCACCTCAATCGGAGCTCTAGAACTCAAGATATGCTCAAAATACCAAAAGAACGCAGTCTGATTTTTTATACACCGACATTCCCACTTTTGCGCCAAAAAACTGCACTTGCACATTTCCGGTATCATTTCTACTTTTATGAACCATTTTTCACATGCGGGGTAACAGATGCGGACCCAACTTCACATATGCGAAGCAGCAACACCATCTCTCTTCTCCGACACTAAAATGAGCATAACTCCCTCATACGATGTCAAATTCAACGATTCATTTTTTATGGATATGCACTTATGATATGGATCTAATACTTCAATAAAAATAGAAATTGAAGCTTATTTTCTTAATATTGTATCATTTATTCTTGAAAAACGACAACAAAACATCAAAAACGAGCGCAATACAACCCGAGCCCATCTGAAATTCACCTGAGCCCCTCGAGACCCCGTCTGAACATACGGATAAGCCCTATAATATAATATGGACCTACTCGTGTGTTAAATCCCACATAACAACATCAAAATCACGAATCATCGATCAATATCAATCTCTTAAGTTCATAATCTTCGAACCAAGCATTCGATTCAAGTCTAACCAATCTGGGATGAACCCAAATTTTGTACAAGTTTCAAATGACATGTAGAACCTATTCTAACTCTGATGTAATAACCCAGTCGATTATTTTAAGAATTAATACCCCGATCCCCTACTAACTGCACCCTCCGTATTTACTTCTTCAATTGTGAGTTGTCAGGAGGATTTATTTGGAGTTTCAAAGAGTTTGGGCCCAGTTAGTGCCTAAGTGAGATCTTAAGTTTTGGAAAATTTGGTTCTAGTCAAAATAGTGTGAAGACATCCTCAGAATGGAATTTTGTTGGTTCTGTTAGCTCCGTTGGGTGATTTCGGGTTTAGGAGCGTGCTCGAATTGTGTTTTGGTGGTCCGTAGCAAATTTAGGCTTAAATTGCCGAAAGTTGAATTTTTTAAGTTTTCAGTTCGATAGTGAGATTTTTGATCCGAGGGTTGGAATGGAATTCCAGAAGTTGGAGTAGCTATGTAGTGTTGAATGGGACATGTGTGCAAAATTTCAGGTCATTCAGATGCGGTTTGATAGACTTTTTGATCGAAAGCGGAAATTGAAAGTTTTGAAAATCCTTAGGCTTAGATTGGAGAGTGATTTGTAATTTTAGCATTGTTTGATTTGATTCAATAGTTGGAATTACTTCGTTTGATTTTGTAGGACTTGTTTCTATTTTTGGCTAAGGTCCTGTGGGCCTCAAACGGATTTCATAGGATTTTCAGAAGAAATGGAAGTGGTTTGAAGCAGCTGAAGCTGCTGATCTCTGTCATAACCACACCTGCGATTAGGTCCTGCAGGTGCGGAGATGCAGAAGTGGAGCCAGGATCACAAAAGCGGAAAGGGGGATAGTCAACAAGAGCCGCAGAAGCAGATTCTCATCTGCGTAAGAGCAATCGCAGGTATGGAAGTTAGGTTTTAGTGAATTGTCGCAGATGAGACTTTTGTTCTGCAAAAGTGGAACCGTAGGTGCGGTTGCATCGCCATAGAAGCTGATTAGCTGGGCAGAACATATAAATAGTTGCCTTCGCGAATTTGAGTTATTTTTACCTCTTTTGAAATGGGAAGAAGCTTTAGGGATCATTTTCAAGGGAGTTTTCCAGAGGAATTTATTGGGGGTAAGGTCTTTGGTCCTTAAACTTGTATTGATGTGATTTTTATCATTTTAAACATGAAATTTGAGGGAAAATAAGTGGTAAATTAAGGGTCAAGGCTTGGTTAGTTAAAGAGCCTTGAGTGATGATTTGAAAGAGCATTTGAGGTCCTATTTTGGTACTTTTGGTATGACTAAATTCGTGAGAATATGAGGATTCTGAAAAAGTAAATTTTACCCGATTTCGAGATGTGGGCCCGAGGGGTATTTTGCTTATTTTACCTAATTTTGCGTAATAACTTAGAATTTATTTGTAGAAGCAGTTACTTCAAGTCTTATTTATATTACACAATTGAATTGAATAGATTTGGGCCATTTGGAGTGGAGTACTCGTGGCAAGGGCATGGTTTCGGGTTGATATTCGAAATGCCTTGTACGTGAGGTGATGAATGCGTACTTGTGCTAATTGTTGAAAATCCGATTTTCGCTAAGTACTTAAAGTTGTGTTTTCTTCTCATGTTATTATTACTTGCAATTTAAGCATGTTGTTAGCTTAGAGAAGCATGTCTAAGTGACTTAACTGCTTTACTTGCTCAAGTTATTTTACTTGGATTCAGTGCAACATGCTAGGCTAATAATACATATTTTCCTTGATATAAAGTTGACAATTTACGAATATTCTTCGTGTTGCTGCAAAGTATTTACATTGGGATTACAGATGTGGGATTCCGATAGATCCCCATTTTCTATTTATTTAGGGCTACGGATGTGGTATTACGGTAGATCCCCCTACACATTTATATGAAACTACGGGACTGCACCCGATAAATTACCCCAATACTGGGAATCTACATTTGGGACTACGAATCAAGAGTTCCATAGATCACCGTGCACTGACAGATGGACTGCGGTAAGGGATCCTGCAAGATGCTTCGGATATATATGATGGACTACGGGAAGGTATCCCAGGAGATCCACTGGATAGTTGTAATTGGGACTACAGGACGGTATCCTGGGAGATCCTCGATTGTTATCTCTCTGTTGAGCTGTATTTCCTTTTTGTGATTATCTTGACTCTGTACTAGATGTTGTTGTTCTTTCTATTCTGGGTTATTTCTTACTGTTTCACACAATTATACTGTCTTATTCTACATTGTTATGCCTTATATTTTATTTAACCTCAGTAGAGCCCTGACCTTCCATATCACTACCCGACCAAGGTTAGGCTTTACTGAATACCACTGTGGTGTACTCATGCCCTTTCTGTGCATGTTTTTCAGGTGCAAATACAAGTACTTCCACTCAGACATATCACGCTTGAGAGGAAGTTCTTATAGAGAATTCGAGGTATATCTGTCACGTCCGCAGACCGAAGAGTCCCTTCCTACTCTCCTTTTTGTATTAGCCTTTCTGTACTTTCATTTCTTTGTTAGATATTCTGGAGATAGATGCTTGTAGACATTTAAAGGCTTGTGGTCATGAGATTCTGGGTTTTGGGAAATGTTATTAGGTTTTCGAGAGTTGATATTATGTATGCCGAGTGGCACCTTCAAACACTGTTTTATTTCACTATTTCAGTTTTTAATCATATTTTCCGCAAATTTTGTTTATTTTCTGCATTGTTAGGCTTACCTAGTCGTAGAGACTAGGTACCGTCACGATTGTTCACTGAGGGCTAGCCAGTATCATGACAAGTTGGTATCAGAGCTCTAGGTTCATAGGAGTCATGAATCACAAGCTGATTTATTAGAGTCTCGCTGATTGGTATAGAGACATCTGTACTTATCTACGAGAGGCGATGTAACTATTAGGAAAATTCCATTTCATTTGATATCATTCTCGTGTGAGGTCTTGTTATCACAATTCTAAATTTATGTCTTCTATTCTCTCATTGATGGTTAGGACACGTGCTACCCGAGATGATCAGGCACCCACGCCACCTACTGCAGCCGTCAAAGGACGGGGCTGGGGTAGAGGCCAAGGATGCACATGCGGTGTAGCCTGGGCACCCATGCGAGCTACCACCAAGGAGCCACCAGCTGTGCCAGTCAAAGCCCAAGCACCTGATACGTATACTGTTACTACCACGCCAGCACTTTAGCAGACTCTGGCATAGTTCATGAGCGCGAACACAACTTTGTCTTAGGCAGGGTTGCATCCCCTTGCTGCAGCTACATCCCAGGCGGGGAGAGGAGCACAGACTCCCGCCACCTGGACTCCTGTGCAGCGAGTGCATATTGATCAAGTTCAATAGATTATTCTGGTATAGCCTATAGTTCCAAATCAGCCCGAGGATAGGGCAGCGGCTTCCGATGATGAGCAACGGAGGATTGAGAGGTACAAGAAGTATAAGCCTCCTATTTTTAGTGGTTTAGCATCACATGATGATATGCAATTTCTAGATGAGTGCCACCATATTCTCCATACTATGGGTATATCAGGATTGAGCGAGGTTTCCTTTACTACCTTCCAGCTTCGAGGGGCCACCGATGAGTGGTGGCGTACATATGAGTTAGATAGTCCGGATGAGGCAACTTCCCTAACTTGGACTTAGCTTTCAGATATGTTCCTGAAAGAGTATGTTGTGTAGAGCCTCAGGGACACATGGCACACAGAGTTTGAGCATTTACGCCAGGGTACTACGACTATCTTAGAGTATGATGTCCGTTTCACCGGCTTGGCTAGATATGCACTAGCTTTAGATTCTACTGTTCACTAGAGGGTTTGTCGGTTTATTGAGGGACTTATTCCCAGTATGTGGTCTAGCATGGCTTACGAGTTGGAGATGGATATTCATTATCAGAAGGTGGTGAGCATTGCTAGGAGGATTGAGGGCATGCGTGCCAGGGATAGAGAGGAGAGGGAGCCCAAGAGGTCTCGAGAGTCAGGCAACTATTCTAGTGCCCGTGCCCCAGCTACAGGTCGTTATGGTAGGGTTTATATAAGTTGCCTTGTTCATTCAGCTCTTTCAGTAGCCAGTGGTATTCTGCCACATCCTCTTAGAGCTTGTTTTGAGTGTAGTGGCATATTCCATATGGTGAGGGATTGCCCAAGAGTTAGGAGGGGTTCACCTCCACAGACTTGTCAGCCACAGTGCGCCCCGCAGAGTTCTCATGCCATGGTTACAACACCAGTTGCTACCCCACCTGCTCAGCCAGTAAGAGGTGGAGGTCACGAAGGTAGAGGTCACCCTGCAGGGGGAGTCCAGGCCAGATACTATGGCATTCCTGCCCATAAGGTCTTTGATCCTTAAACTCGTTATTGAGGTGATTTTTATCATTTTAAGCATGAAATTTGAGGGAAAATCAATGGTAAATTAAGGATTAGGGCTTGGTTAATTATAGAGACTGGAGTGATGATTTGAGGGACCATTTGAGGTCTAATTTTAGTACTTTTGGTATGACTAAACTCGTGAGAGTATGAGGATTCTGAACATGTAAATTTTACCCGATTCTGAGATGTGGGACCGAGGGGCATTTTTGGTCATTTTACCTAATTTTGCATAATAACTTAAAATTAATTTGTAGAATCAGTTACTTGAAGTGTTATTTACATTATGCAATTGAATTGAATAGATTCGGGCCATTTAAAGTCGAGTACACGTGGCAAGAGTGTGGTTTCAGGTTGATTTTGAGCTGGTTCGAGGTAAGTGGCTTGTCTAATATCACAACCTTAAACTCGGACCCGATTATGATGGAACCTTTCGTGAAGACAAGGCCAGCCGCCAAATTCCCATTCAATTTTAAGCAATTAAACAACACGAATTAAGTCTAAAGGTGATAAATAATCCCAAAGTATAAGTAGTGAGCATTATAGTTTGCGGAAATAAACCCAACACAACCTGATACCGGGGTGTCACTTGTCATAAGCATCTATCAATACACTACAAGTCTGAAATGTCTACCAAGCTATTACAGAATAACTGAAAAGAGATAGAGATGAGATACAGGGCTAGAGGCACGAGGCTGCAAACGCCGAGCAGCTACCTTGTGTACTCCAAAATCTGCCAAGAGCTCTCAACCCTCATGAGTAGGATCCGCAGCGCCTGAATCTGCACACGGGGTTCAGGGACTAAAGTGAGTACTCTAACTTAGTGAGTAATAATCATAAATAGAGACTGAAAGCAATAAATCACGTAAGGCATATTATAGGCTATAAGGAAGCAGTAAAGATGTTTAATATTAGTGAATGCAGTTTAAACTTCATAGAATGCATTTTTAACAATTTAAGTAAGCAAATGACAGGCAAATAGGAAAAAAATAAACACATAAAAGGATCGCCCCTCGGGCATAGTGTCAACAAATCCACCCCTCGGGCACAGTGTCAACAAATCCACCCCTCGGGAAATATCTCAGAAATAATACTAACCCCTTGTGCTATATCTCACATCACAATGGGTACCCGCGCTCATTGGGGTGTGCAAACCCATGGAGGGGCCCCTTACGGCCCAAGCGCAATATCAAGCCATCTCGTGACATCGTCACTAGGCTCTCCGCCTCATAACAACAAGCCACCTCGTGGCGTACATATCCTAGGCCCTCGGCCTCGTAATCATAATCTGTGTTTCCTAACAACATAGGCCCTCGACCTTACTCGGTCAGAATCTCACAACCACTCAGGCAATAGTAAAACATAGTGCTCAACCCAAAATATCATTTAAATGTCATTAAGTGTTAAAGCATAGTAAACATCGCTTATTATGAAATGCAATTGAAGATAGCAAGACTGAATTCAAGTTTAAAGTCAAAATAGTGAGAAAATATCAATAAAAATTCCCTAAGGGTTCAAATAGTTGGCACGAAGCCTAAATATGGCACAACCCAAAACATGATTATAGAAAATAGTTTTCAGTCAAATATGCGATAAAATAGTAATTCGGGACGGACTAAGTCACAATCCCCAACAATGCACGACCCCACGCTCCTCATCTAGCGTGTGTGTCACCTCATAATAGCACAATCACTTGTAATCCAGGGTTTCATGCCCTCGGGATAATATTTACAGTCATTACTCACCTAAATCCGGTCCAAGCTCTAGCCCGCGACGCCCTTGCCCCTCGAATTAGCCTCCACTTGCGTCGAATATATCCAAAAGCACAATCATAACGTCAAAATATGCTAAGGGAACGAAGCCCAAGAGAAAATATCAATTTACAATAATAATTCCGAAATTACCAAAACTTGACCCCCGAGCACACGTCTCGGAATTCGATAAATTTTAGATCATTAGACTCCTTATCTACCCACGAGCTCATACATATCGAAAATTCTAAAATCTGACCTCAAATGGTCCTTCAGATCTTCAATCAAAGGCCTAAGTTTCCAAGCCCTAGTTTGCTAAAATTTAATCCTTAAATTCCATTCATTACAGCTATAATCCTTGAGTAATACCATAAGATCGAGTTTCAGGTCCAAAATCCTTACCTCAATGAAGACCCCTTGAAATCCTTCTTCAAAATCATCCAAAAAGCTCCAAATTCTACTTAAAATGGTGAAATAGCTCAAAAATCATGAAGGAAATAACTTATACCTTCTGGCCTTTGGATTTCGCATTTGCGGCCAAATTGCTGCTTCTACGGCACCACATTTGCGGTCCTTGAACCACTTCTGCGGTGTTCACTTAAACGACCAAAATCGCATATGCGATGCACAAGCCGCATTTGCGCCATCACAGGTAGGGTTCACCAACCGTTTCTGCGGTCACAAATTCCTAGCTCCTTTTCACTTCTGCGGTCCCTGTCATCGTATATGCTGCATTGCACATGCGGTCCCCAATCCACAACTACGGAAACTCCAGAAGCAGAAAATTTGCAGCTCCTCCAAACTCCCGAACTCTCCATCAACCATCTGATATTACCCTGAGGCCCTCGGGACCTCAACCAAAAACACAAACATACCCCATTACCTTATTCAAACTTGTACCAATCTTTAAAACACCTCAAACAACATTAAAACACCCAGATCATGTCAAATTCAAGCCTAAGATTCCAAAAATCTTCTGAATTCCGCTTTTGATCAAAAATCCAATCAAACCACATCCGAATGACCTAAAACTTTTCATACACATCCCAAATGACACCACGAAACTACTGCAACTCTCGGAATTCCATTCTGGCCCCTATATCAAAATCTCACTATCAACCGGAAATCGTAAAAATATCAACTTCGCCAATTCAAGCCTAAATCTACTCTGAACCACCAAAACACATTCCAATTACACTATTAAGTACCAAATCACCTCCCGAAGCTATTCGAACAACCGAAACTCCCATCTGAGCCCTCTAACACATGAGTCAAAATCTGGTTGACTTTTCCAACTTAAGGTTCCCAAAAAGAGACTAAGTGTCTCAAACCTACTCAAAACCTTTCCAAACCCGAGCCAACTAACCTAATCATATATAGAACCGATAAACAAAGCAATAAGAAGCAGAAATGGGGAAAACAAAGTGGTAAGTCATGAGACAATTGGCCGGGTCATCACATCCTCCCCCTCTTAAATAAACATTCGTCCTCGAACGAGTCAAGAAACATACCTGAAGCCTCAAACAGATGAGGATATCAGCTCCGCATCTCCCGCTCGGTCTCCCAAGTAGCCTCATCTACTGATTGACCTCTCCTCTACACTTTCACTGAAGCTATATCCTTTGATCTCAAATTTCAAACCTGACGCTCTAAAATAGTTATTGTCTCCACATCATAAGTCAAATTACCATCCAATTGAACCGTGCTGAAATCCAGAACATGAGACGGATCCCTAATATACTTCCGAACCATAGAAACATGAAATACCATATGCACACTCGACAAGCTGGGTTGCAAAGAAAGCTCATAAGCCACCTCCCCAATCCTCGAAGCACCTCAAAAGGCCCAATGAACCGACGACTCAATTTACCCTTCTTCCCAAATCCCATAACACCCTTCATGTCTTCAACATAATATTCTCACCAACCATGTACGACACATCTCGAACCTTCATATAATCATAACTCTTTTTCTCGACTATGCTATATGAAGCCTCTCCTGAATCACCTTTACCCTATCTAAAACATCCTACACCAAGTCTGACCCCAGTAGCCTAGCCTCACGCGGCTCAAACCAACCAACTGGAGATCTATTGTTATATGGAGCTATTTGAATACTCGACTGGTATCTATTGTTATATGCAAACTCTGCAAGCAGTAGAAACTGATCCCATGACCCTACGAATCAATGACACAAGCACACAACATGTTCTCCAATATCTAAATAGTGCGCTCGGACTGCCCGTCCGTCTAAGGGTGAAAAGTTGTGCTTAACTCAACCTAAGTATCCAACTGTAGCTACACAAACATCCAAAAATGTGAAGTGAACTCAGTGCCCCTATCTGAAATGATGGAAACTAGGACACCATGCAAATGAACAATCTCCCGGATATAGATCTCTGCCAACCGCTCTAATAATAAGTAGTAAACATAGGAATGAAGTGTGCGGACTTGGTCAACCGATCCACAATCACCCAAATAGCATCGAACTTCTTCAAAAACTGTGGGAGTCTGACTACAAAGTCCATAGTGATCCTCTACCACTTCCACTCTATAATATCCACCCGCTGAAGCAAGCCACTCAGTCTCTGATGCTCATATTTCACCTGCTGACAATTGAGACATCAAGCTACAAATCCCACAATGTCTTTCTTCATTCTCTTCCACCAATAATGTCGTCTCAGATCCTGATACATATTCACGGCACGTAGATGAATAGAATGCACTGAGCTATGGGCCTCCTCCATAATCAACTCACGAAGGTCATCCACATCGGGCACACAAATCCGGCTCTGCATCCTCAACACCCCATCATCACCAATGGTCACATCTCTGGCATCATCGTGCAGAACTTTGTCCCTAAGGACAAGTAAATGAGGATCATCATACGGGCACTCTCTGAAGCGATCAGATAAGGAAGACCGAGAAACCACACACGCCAATACCCGACCGGGCTCCAAAATATCTAACCTCACACCTGAACATCAATTGAAAGAGGTCTCTCCCCAACTTGAATATATGCCAAACTCCCGATACTCACCGCCTTTTAGCTTAAAGCATCGGCCACCATATTGGCCTTTCCCGAATGGAACAATATAGTAATATCATAATCCTTTAGCAACTCCAACCACCTCCATTACCTCAAATTAAGATACTTCTGCTTGAACAAGTGCTAGAGGCTACGATGATCAGTAAACACCTCACAAGACACACCATAAAAGTAATGCCTTCAAATCTTCAATGCGTGAACTATGGCATCTAATTCCAAATCATGTTCGGGGGTAGTTATTCTTATGGAGCTTCAACTAGCGAGAAGCATAATCAATAATTCTACCCTCATGTATCAATACACAACAATTACCAACTCTCGAAGCATCACAATACATGGTATATGAACCTGAAGCTGATGGCAAAACTAACACCAGAGTTGTGCTCAAGGCTGTCTTGAGCTTCTGAAAGCTCTCCTCACACTCGTCTGACCATACAAATGGAGCACCCTTCTGAGTTAACTTCATCAAGGGTGATGAGATGGATGAGAATCCCTGAACAAACTGGCGATAATAACCTGCCAAACCACGTAAGCTACAAATATCTGTGGCTGAGGATGATCTAGACCAACACTAAACCGCCTCTATCTTCTTTGGATCAACATGAATACCCTCACTGGACACCACGTGCCCTAAGAATGCCACTGAACAAAGCCAAAATCCACACTTGGAGAACTTTGCATAAAGCTTCTCCTCCCTCAATCTCTACAAAACAAATCTCAAATGCTCCGCGTGCTCCTCCTGACTAAGCGAATACACTAGAATATCATCAATAAAAACTATGACAAAGGAGTCGAGATAAGGCTGGAACACGTTGTTCATCAAATGCATGAACGTTGTTTGGGCGTTAGTCAGCCCAAAAGACATTATTAAGAACTTATAATGACCATATCGGGTCCTGAAAGCTGTCTTAAGTATATCCGAATCCCTGATCCTCAACTGGTGATAACTTGAATGGAGATCAATCTTCGAGAACACTCTTGCCCCTTGAAGCTTGTCAAATAAATCATCAATGCGAGGAAAAGGATACTTGTTCTTAATTGTTACATAATTTTTTCAACTACCTGTAATCAATGCACATCCTAATAGTGCCATCCATCTTCTTTACAAAGAGAAATGGCGCGCCCCAAGACGACAAGCTAGGCCAAATGAACCCCTTCTCAAGGAGCTTCTGAAGTTACTGATTTAACTCCTTCAACTCCGCAGGTGCCATACGATTAGGTAGAATAGAAATATGGTGAGTGCTCGACACCAGATCAATACCAAAATCTATATCCCTGTCAGGTGGCATGCCGGGCAGGTCTGCAGGAAACACATCGGGAAAATCCCTCACTACTAGAACAAAATCAATACTGGAAGTCTCTGCACCGACATCCTTCAAAAAGGCCAGATACGAAAGGCAACCCTTCCTAACCATACGATGGGCCTTCAAGAAAGAAATCACCCTACTAGGAATATAATCAGTCAAACCTTGTTACTCAATCTGTGGCACACCCGGTATAGCCAATATGATTGTCTTGGCATGACAGTGCTAAACAGCACTGTGAGCACGTGATTTTTGCCACGCTTAAATTTTTCCTTTAAAATTCCTTAGAATTAGGATTTTCTTTTATTATTTGAATTTTTAGGAATTAATTGTATGATTTGTATCTTGTTTGCATTTTGTGTGCATTTTTTATTGATATAATTCCAAAAAAAAATACCAAAAATACTGTGCATTTTAATATTACAAAAATAAAGAAAATACCAAAAATGGATCCTTGCACTTCTACTTTAATTTTTAAAATTTGTCTTAAGTTTTTCTTAAATTAGGAATTAGTTAATTTTGGAATATTAATTAATATAATCTTAGATTTAATTTGGGTGTTTTATTTTTGATTTTACATGCAATAACATCAGAAAATTCAAAAAATAATAAGTAAAATACACAAAGAATGAAAAAATGAGAAGGCTGCCCAGGTTTGGGCCATTTTCATGAAAATCCCAGCCTAACACCCTTGAAACCCAACCAGATCCACCCAAAATGGCCCAAAACCCACACCCTTACCCGGTCCAGACCCCCTACCCCTCAACAATCAAAATGACGTAGTAACAATGATTAACATAAAAGTGTCCGAAAATGTGTCTAACCCTAAAGACCATCTCTTATCTTCCTTGTACAAACCCTAATCCTGCCGACTCCGCCTTACGTCGCCGCCGGAAATCACCCACGACGGCAGCGGTTGTCCAATGTCACGACCTAATTACCACCTAGTCGTGATGGCGTCTCTCGTGGAGACAAGTCCAACCAACATAGTATTTACACCTTCTCATTAACAATCGTTAACAAGAACAAGTCTAAAGCACGGATAATATAACCACTAACGCGGAATAACAATGATAACAAGGATACCATCCCAAATCTAGCCCGATATTGGGGTGTCACAAGTCATAAGCTACTACAGAGTTTAAAAGAGATACTACAAGTCTATATCTAAGAACATAGTCCGAAGATAATGAAATACAGATGATAAGGAAGAAATGGGGCTGTGGACATCGACATCTACCTCGTCTCTCCGGGTCCGCCTGGTCTGGAAGGAAAATCAGCGCTCATGAACGAACTCAGCTATGCCTGTATCTGCACACATGGTACAGGGAGTAATGTGAGTACTCCGACCCGGTGAGTAATAAAAATAAATAATGACTGAGAACATAGAATCCCATAAAGGCACAAGTAATGCTATCCCAAGCAGTAGAAAATCAGATAAATAGTAAAACCAGTGAAATATAGTAAGAAATTCTCTTTGAAAACAGTTAAAACAATTATTCTCAACCAATAAGAAATTCTCAGAAACCTGCCCCTCGGGCGCAATATCAAACTCTCAGCTCAGTGCCTTCCCCGCGGGCTCAGTATCAATCACACAGTACAACATCAGCCCCTCGGGCTAAATCTCAATCACATGGGTACCCGCGCTCACTATGGGTGTGCAGACTCTGGAGGGGCTCCTTCAGCCCAATCGCTATCCATAATGCCTGAAAGCCTGAACAATATCAATGCGAGGCCTGAAAGCCTGCTCATAATACACTCGAGGCCTGAAAGCCTCCTCACACAACACTCGAGGCTTGAAAGTCTTCTCACCAATCACTCGAGGCCTGAAAGCCTCCTTACATCACTCATCATGCCCTCACATATGGCCATCGGCCTGTATCAATCCAAAAGAGTCAAAAGCCCCTCGGGCATCAGTAAAACAATAATACTTAGCTCAAACAATAGTTCAAATATCAGTCAAAACTCCAAGTTTGAGTAAAATATAGCTGAGTTCATGAAAATAGTGTAAATCACATGGATTGAGTTCAAATAATATTTCAAATAGTAAGGGAAAAGAGTGATGATAGTTCATAAAGAGTTCAAACAGTCGGCAATAAGCCCAAATATAGCAACAAGCCCAAATCATAGTGAAAAACAACAAGTCATAGCTAGTACGCGGTAAAATATCATCCGGACTGGACGAAGACATAGTCCCCAATAGTAAATGACTCCATGCTCGTCATTGAACGCGTGTCTCATCTCAACACAGCACCATGTTGTGCAAATCCGGGGCCTCAAGCCCTCAGGACATCATTTAAAGTCATTACTTAGCTCTAGCCGGCCAAAAGTCTAGCTCGCTAAGCCTTTTCCCCTCGAATCGACCTCCTCGTGCGTCAAATCTGATCAAAACCACAAGGAATACGTCACAAAAGGCTAAGTAATCATAACACAATCGAAAAGACTCGAAAAATATAAAAAATCATGAAGTTGGCAAGACCCGAGCCCAGGTCTCACTTCTCGAAAAATTACGAAGTTCACATCACCGGACTCCTCGTCTCGCCACGAGTCCATACATATCTAATTTATCAAATTCGGAGCCCAAATGCCCCCCCCCCCCAAAATCCCAAATTTTCATTTAAAAACCAAGCCCTAGTTCTTCCAATTTTTACCCAGTTTTTCCAAGAATTAAAGGTTGATTCTTCAATAAAATGAAATTTCTAGGTCACGAGACTTACCTCCAATCACTTCCCATCAAAATCCTCTTCAATCTCTACCACAAAGCTCTTAAGTCGGCTAACAACGGAGGAAAAGTGAATAGACTCGCGGATGAAATAATAATATAAAACCCTCCTGCCTACAACGATTTTCGCTTCTGCGGTCCCACTACCGCTTATGCGGCCAAATTCTCGATTATGCGGATTTTCATTTAAAATCTAACTTCTTCCTTTGCGACTCATTTTCCGCATCTGCGGATTACCCAAGACCGCTTCTGCGGTTATTCACTCGCTCCTGCGAACCCGCGGATGCAAAAAGGGTCCGCTTATGCGGAACTACTCTACCATGCCACCGACCGCTTAGGCGATGCCTCACCCGCTTCCGCAGAACCGCTTCTGCGGTCCATTTCCGCAGAATGGGAAATACCAGATGACAACAACAACAGACCTGAAGCAATCTTCAAAACTCTCGTTTAACCACTCGAATTCACCCTGAGGCCCCCGGGACCTCAACCAAGGGCACCAACATATCCCAAAACATCATACGAACTTGTTCCAATCTTCAAAAGACATCGAACAACACTAAATTCATCAATTCACGTTAGATTCAAGCCTAAGTTTCTTCAATACTTCTAAAACACGCATTCGATCAAAAACCCTACCAAAGCTCCTACGAATGACCTAAAATTTTGCACACACATCAAAAATCACCTAACGAAACTACTACAACTTTGGAATTCCATTCCGACCCTTGAATGAAAATCTCACTTACCAACCGAAAATTCGCCAAAATGCTAATTTCGCCAATTCAAGCCTAATTCTACATCGGACCTCCAAAACACTGATAGCCCTTCTAAGTAACAAATCATCCCCAGAAGCTAACTGAATCACCGGAATTCATATCCAAGCCCTCTAACTAAATAGTAACCTTCCGGTTGACTTTTTCCAAAAAAAACTTTCGTCAAAGAGACTAAGTGTCTCATTTCCATCAAAACCTAATCCAATTCGACTCGATCACCTCAAATACTGATAATGAAGCATAGAGAAACATAATATAGGGGAAACAGGGCGGTAACTCACGTGACAACTAGTCGGGTCGTCCCATCCTCCCCAACTAAAACAAACGCTCGTCCTAGAGCGGGTCAAGATAAATACTAGGAGCCTCAAACAAGTGAGGATATCTGCTCCGCATCTCCCGCTCGGTCTCCCAAGTAGCCTCCTCCATGGACCGACCTCTCTACTGCACCTTCACAGAAGATATATCCTTTGACCTCAACTTTCGAACCTGATGACCCAAAATAGCCACTGGCTCTACTTCATATGTCAACTCATCATCCAATTAAACCTTGCTGAAGTCAAAAACATGAGACAGGTCGCCAACATACTTTCGGAGCATAGATACATGAAATACTGGATGCACGCTACACATGCTGAGTGGAAAAGCAAGATCATAAGCCACCTCCCCAATTCTCCTAAGTATGTCAAAAGGCCCGATAAACCTCGGACTCAGCTTCCCTTTCTTTCTGAACCGCATAACACCCTTCATGGGCGAAACCTTCAGCAAGCCTTTTCACCTACCATATAAGGCACATCCCGAACATTCTGGTGTATTCTAACACGACTGTGCTGTACGAAGCCTCTCCTGAATCAACTTTACCTTCTCTACGGCATCCTGAACCATCTTTGTCCCCGTAATCTAGCCTTGTCGGGCTCGAACAATCCAACAGGAGATCTACAATGCCTCATACTAAGCCATCTGAATGCTCAACTGATAGCTATTGTTGTACGAAAACTCTGCAAGAGGCAAAAATCATCCAATAAACCCCCAAAATCAATAAATTAGGCACGCAACATGTCCTCCAATATCTGAATAGTGCGCTCGGACTGCCCATCCGTCTAAGGATGTAATGTTGTGCTCAACTCTACTTGCATACCCAACTCCCGCTGAAATACTCTCCAGAACTGAGAAGTGAACTGAGTAACCCTGTTTGAAATAATAGACACTGGAACCCCATGCAATCAGACGATCTCCCGGATAAAGATCCCTGCTAGCCACACCGAAGAATAAGTAGTACATACTAGAATGAAGTGCACGAACTTAGTAAGCCGATCCACAATCACCCAAACTGAATCGAACTTCCTGAACGTCCGAGGGAGCCCACTCACAAAGTCCATAGTAACCCTCTCCCATTTCCACTCAGGAATAACCATACGCTGAAAAACACCGCCCGATCTCTGATGCTCGTACTTGACCGGCTGACAGTTGAGATATCGAGCTACGTACCCCACAATATCCTTCTTCATCCCCCTCCACCAATAGTGCTGTCTCAAATCCTGATACATCTTCACGGCACCTGGATGGATAGAATACCGCGAGCTGTGGGCCTCCTCCAATATCAAATCCAGGAGCACATCCACATTGGGCATGCAAATCCGACCCTGAATCCTCAACACACCATCACTATCAATAGTCATATCTCTGGCATCATCATGTTGAACCCTGTCCTTAAGGACAAGCAAATGCGGGTCATCATACTGGCGCTCTCTGATGCAGTCATACAAAGAAGACCAAGAAACAACGCACGCCAACACCCGACTAGGCTCCGAAATATCTAACCTCACCATCCAATTGGACAATGCCTGGAAATCAATTGCAAATGGCCGCTCCCCAGCTGGAACGTACGCCAAGCTACCCATACTAACCGCCTTCCGGCTCAAGCCATCGGCCACCACATTGGCCTTCCCGAGTGATACAAAATAGTAATATCATAGTCCTTGAGTAACTCAAGCCACCTCCGCTGCCTAAAATTAAGATCCTTCTGTTTGAAAAGATGCTGGAGGCTGTGATGATCAGTATACACCTCACAAGATATGCCATATAAGTAGTGCCTCCAAATCTTCAAAGCATGAACTATAGCAGCCAACTCCAGATCATGCACGGGGTAGTTTTTCTCATGGGGCTTCAACTGACGAGAAGCATATGCAATAACTACCCTCCTGCATCAACACACATCCGATCCCCACTCTCGAAGCATCACAATACACAGTGTAAGAACCTTAAGCTGATGGCAATACCAACAGTGGAGTCGTGGTCAAAGCTATCTTGAGCTTCTGAAAGCTCTCCTCACATTTATCTGACCACATAAATGGGGCACCCCTCTGGGTCAACTTGGTCAAGGGCGATGCAATGGAAGAAAATCCCTGAACAAACTGGTGATAATACCCTGCCAACCCAAGGAAACTACGAATCTCCGTGCTGAGGTCGGTCTAGGCCAACTCTACACGGCCTTTATCTTCTTTGGATCAACATGAATACCATCCATGGACACGACGTGCCCCAGGAAAGCCACAGAACCAAGCCAAAACTCACACTTGGAGAACTTTGCGTAAAGCTTCTCCTCCCTCAATCTCTGCAATACCCCCCTCAAGTGCTGAGCATGCTCCTCCTGGATACGCGAGTACACAAAGATATGATCAATAAAAACAATAACATAGGAATCCAAATACGGCCGAAATACATTGTTCATCAAGTGCATGAATGCGGATGGGGCATTAGTCAGCCCAAAAGACATAACCAAAAACTCATAATGCCCATATCTAGTCCTGAAGGCAGTCTTCACAATATCCGAATCCCTGATCTTCAGCTGCTGGTAGCCTGAACGGAGATCAATCTTAGAGAATACCCTTACCCCCTAGAGCTGGTCAAACAAATCATAAATATGCGGTAATGGATGTCACACCTCCCTTTTTCACTATACCCGGAAGGGCATAAAAGGTTTTTTCCAATTAAAGGACAATCGGAATGGGATTTATTATTAAGATTTTAGAGTCGCCACTTGGGAGATTAATGGTGTCCCAAGTCACAGGTTGAATCCCGAATAGAGGAAAATATGACTCTGTTAACAGTCCGTGAACCAGAAATCCGAGTAAGGAATTCTGTTAACCCGGGAGAAGGTGTTAGGCATTCCCGGGTTCCGTGGTTCTAGCACGGTCGCTCAACTGTCGCATTTGGATTTATCTGATTTCAAAACATGTTTTAGCTTATGTGCTTTTTAATCATAAGCCAGTTTTATTATTTTTTTAAAAAAAGAATTGCAACTTCGTGAAAAACCGTCTCAAACCACGTATCATCAACGCACCCGTGATTGTTGACACATTTCGACTCTATTGAGATTTGGATTTGGGTCACATAAATGTGCACCTGAGTTTAGGAATGTAAAATTATTAAAAGCGCGCCTAAAGAGACTAACACGTTATTATTTTGGGGAAGGCCGTAAAATTTGCTAAACGACCCATCCCGAAGTCTAAGTATTTTTAGTATAAACAATTATCGAGGGCCCCGCAATTTGTACTTTATTTGGCGAGGCTTGTCTCATCAATTTGAAGGCCAATCCTAAAGCGACTATGATTTTCTATTTATTTATTATTTTGTCTCTAAAAAAGAAAACCTAATTTATTATGAATTGAATTGTGCTATGTTAAACTAAGAATTGAACTCACTCATTCAAACCCAAATAACGAATCTGCTAGTGCATGATTGTAGCCCCAGGCCTCGATACAACACCTTGAAAGGGGAGATACTTGGGCAAAGCATGAGTAAAAGTAGGCCCAGGCAGTTTAGTTCCTTAGGCCAAGTTCGAATCCCCTAAGCGTGAACAGAGGAACAGCCTAGGCGGCTGTGATGTAATAACGAAGCAATTTGATTCCAAAACAATTATTAACTTAAAAATCTAAATAATACACTAATTAACAGGGCTTAAGCATCAATATTGAAACAACCAACTATCCCTTGAACACGATATTTCCACCTTGCTGAAACTCAGACTCATCACAGTCCCATTTAATTACTGATTGAAACAGAACATAACCACTACATGTTTCATCTAGTTCATGAGTCACTTGTTAAACAAACTTATGAAGCAATTGATAGTAAATCAACTAAGCTAACATGATTATAATGAAATCAACTAAGGTAACTGTCCGTTACCAATTAAGGATTCAATCAGTCCAAATCACTTAAAAACAATCCTAATTACAATCCAAACATTACAGTCAATTATAATGAATATATCAAAACAACTGAAACTTCCAATGAATTACTCCTCCATTTCATCTCATTTCAGCAGAGATTCTACATGATATTAGGATTCAGAACATGTACCTGGGGATCAAAGTTTGACAGGAAGAAGCAGAAGTTAGCACAACAGCAGTACAACAAATTTCAGCTCAGAACTGAATCCACAATAGCCCAGAAAGTGAATTTAGAAGCTCAAGATAATTTCGATCAAATAGATTTAAATGCACTTAAGACTGCACACAGGCATTTCTGGAACTCTTCAACAATAAGAAGACACTTGAAAACCCCAATCAAACTCGAAAACCCAAACCAAATCAGTCACTGAATCTCAAACTATCAAATAATGAACTAAGATAGGAAAACTGGCAACTAGACTTGAACTTAGGCTATAAGTTCCCAATGGAACAGTATATTTTTTTGTTTTTTCTATTGAATTTGTTTGTTTTTTTTTTTTGGATTTTTTCTTTTAGAACTAAGAACTAGAAGAAGATTTGGATATGAAATTTGAATTTCAGATCTGAAACTGGAAGAGTATTATTTTTTGGGGGAACTTTTTTTGGCCAAAACTTTTTCATGAAAGCACTATTTATGCCTTTGTATAGGCAGAAATGGGTCAGCCTTCAGATTGTTATTTACACTATAGGCCCCTCCCTTTTTATTCAAGTAGTCCCTTATCTTCTAACTTTTTACCCAAGTTACACCCCTAAGTTACAAGAATATGCACCAAAATACTATTCTAGAAGAATCTAAGCTATCTAGTGTGATCTACTGTATTCTTTTCTATCTAGGAATACCCAAAATACCCCTTGAACATCCCCTGAAATTACTTAACTAAGTCACAATTAACCCACCTTCTTCCTTCATTAAAGCTAACAGCTACAAACCAATTCACCTATATTTAAACTAATTGGAGGATTAACTAAACAAGGAAACAAAATTACACATCCAGGATCAATTAATTAACACAAGCTAAGCCTATTCAAATCAAATATGAAGTATTGCCATGAAGAACTAATCAAACATACTTAATTAAACTTAAAACATGCTAATCAAACTGATTTAAACTAACTTATTAACATTAAATCATAAGGAATCAGAGTCAAACAAGGCTCAAACCATCCTAACAAATTAACAATGAATTACACTAATAATTAGGCTAAACCCAAGAATTAACGTGAATTAAAATCTAAGCGGGACAAACAAACAAATGAAACCGAGCATAACAGTCAAAACAGGACTGATACAACCAAAATGATAATTAACCAAAATAGAAATCAAACTAACACATAAAACTGAATAATATTGACTAACAATTAACAAACTAGAACTTCACGAGAACCCAGAGAAGAAATAATAGAATTGAAAGAGAAAGCTTACTAATTTCAGAAACCTTGTGGCCAAACGTCTAAATTGATTTTTGAATAATGTCATTTGTCTATTTCGTCAGAAATAGGCATATAACATTAAACAAAAAATCAACTCACTCCAAACGCCTCAGAACAGACCCGACTTCATAAACCTCGGATTTGAAATTCGCTCAATTCTACTTGGATTAAAAGAACTTTGGTTAGGTATTAGGGAAGAGAGAGGGGAGGGGATTATGGGGTGTGATTTTGGGTGAGTTTGGGTGAGGTAGTGACTTGAACAGAAAATTTAAATTCAAGATTTGAAGGCTTTGGCTATGATTCGAAGAAAACCAAGGGCAGATATGGAATGAGGAGAGAAGTAGGATATAGTGGTGTGAATTTGGGCGTCATTGGACACCGGCCACTGCCGTAGGCGATTTCCGGCGACGGCAGGCGGCAGAGACAGAGAGGAGTCTCTAGGGTTTGTTGAAGATGGTGAGAGGGGGGGTAGGTCGGGTCCGACATTAATATATCAGGGGAAGGGGGCTTCTGGACCGTCTGATCAATTAACCTCGACGGTCCAGATTAACCTATGATAGAATGACGTCGTTTTGGGGTGTAACGAGACTGGACCGGGTTATTAGGGTGGGTTTGGACCGAGGGATAGGATATTTGGGCTAAATAATTAAATAAATGGCCCAATTCGGAATTCTTATTAAGGAAGCCTTCCTTTTGAGTCTTTTTTTTATTTATTTTCCTTTTCTTTTCTTTTTTATTATTTTGTATTTATTTTATTCACTATTTATATTTTCCTGATTTTTTTATGAAATTATAAATTAAACATAAAACAAAATTGACTTCCAAAAATATCATTCAATTCCCCAACACCCTAATTCCTAATTAAACACAAGTCAAGACAAATTAAAACTAAAATTGCAAAAAGACCAATTTTGTTATTTTCTTTTCTTTTGCTTTTTAAAACAACTTAACTACTAATTAATCCTAAAATATGAAATTAGATCCTAAATGCAAATGTCATGCGTACTTTTTATATTTTTCATGTGAATTAAAATACACAAACAAAATACAAATAATTAAAAGAAAATAACACAAAATTCACAAAAGTGTAAAATAATGAAAGAAATCATTTTGTTAGAATTTTTGGGAATAATTCATATATAGGGTAAAAAGCACGTGCTCACGGTGGATACTTGTTCTTCACTGTCACTTTGTTCAGTTGCCTTTAATAAACGCACACTCTCATTGTGCCCTCCTTCTTCTTCACAAATAGGACCGGTGCACCCACGATGACACACTAGGACGAATAAACCCCTTATCTAGGAGTTCCTGAATCTGCTCCTTCAACTCATTTAACTCTGCTGGTGCCATACGATAGGGAGGAATAGAGATGGGCTGAGTGTCCAGCACCAGATCAATACCGAAATCAATATCCCTGTCTGGTGGCATGCCCGACAGGTCTGCTGGAAATATATTAGGGAAGTCCCTTACAACGGGAAACGAATCAAGACTAGGAGTCTGGGCTCCAGCATCTCTCACAAAATCCGAATACGATAGGCAACCTTACCCAACCATCCGCTGGGCCTTTAGGAAGGAAATCACCCTGTTGGGAACATATTCAGTCATACCACGCCACTCAATTCTTGGAACACCCGGTATGGCCAATGTGACTATCTTAGCATGACAGTCTAAAATAGCATGGCATGGAGATAGCCAATCCATTCCCAGAATAACATCAAAATCAACCATGCTCAACATCAACAAGTCAACTTGTGTATCCAGACCCCCAATAGTCACTAAACACGACCGATACACATGGTCTACTATTATAGTATCACCCAGCGGGGTGGATACATGAACAGGTAACGCAAGACACCCCCGGGTCGTACCCAAATGATGGGCAAAATAATAAAACACATAGGAATAGGTAGATCCAGGATCAAATAAAAGTGAGGCATCTTTGTGGCAGACTGAAATAATACCTGTGATTACAGCATCCGAAGCAATAGCATCTGACCGGCCCTGAATAGCATAGAAGGGAGCCTGACCACCACCCGATCAGCCTCCTCCTCTGGGGTGACCCCTAGCTACCTGATCCTCACCCCTAGCTGGTAGGGCGAATGCTGAAGAAGATGGTCCAAAAGATGAGGGCTGACCACTCTGCTAAGACTGACTACCACGAAGCCGATGACACTGCCTCCATATGTGCCCAAACTCCCCACACTCATACCAGCTCCCGGGCGCTGGAGAATGGGACTAAAGGGAACCCCGTGCGCTAGAGTAACTGGCTGACGCACTCGGCCTGGAGGAAACCTAAACAAATGGAGCTCGCGATGAACCCTGTACTAGAAGAGCACTAAGAGATAGCTGACTCTACTGATAACTCTGATGACCCCGACCGGAAGATGACCCACGATACTCAGAGCGGGCTGATGGAGGATACCTGAATGAACGACCTCTGCCCTGCTGGAACTGACCCCTAGACGGAGCACCACTGAAGCTACCAGAACCTTGAGGCCTCTTGGCCTCCCTCTCCTCTCTGTCCTGACGACGTGCCATCTCAATGTCACGAGCAATATCAATTGCCTCCTCAAAGGAAATACCCAGAACTCTCTCTCTCGAGTCATCAGAACACGAAGGTGATATTTAAGTCCATCTACAAACCTCTTGATCCTCTCTCTATCGGTCGGAACTATCCAGGAGGCATGACGGGCTAACTCAGAAAATCTCGCCTAATACTGGGTCACAGTCACGTCCCCCTATCGAAGCCACTGGAACTGCCTACGCAGCTCCTCTCTTTGAGACTGTGGTACCCACTTCTCCAAGAAGATAGTGGAGAACTCCTGCCATGACAAAGGCGCTGCACCTGCCAGCCTATGCCGCTCATATGCCTCCCACCATGTGAAGGAAGCCCCAGTGAACTGAAATGTGGTGAATGCTACTCCACTGGACTCCAAAATCCCTGTCGTCCGAAGCATACGCTGACACATGTCAAGAAATCCCTGGGCATCCTTGCCCTGGGCACCACTAAAAACTAGAGGCTGGAGCCTACTGAACCTCTCGAGACGACGATGCTCATCGTCTGGCATCGCTGGAACCACAAAATCCTGAACTGGTACAACCGGCTAAGTTGGAACTGCTCCCGGTGTCTGTAACCCTACACCACCTACTCAGGTGTGCGAGCACCGGGGGTCTGACTGCCTACCCCTGCCTAAGAAGTAGCTGCCGTAGTAGTGGCTGAAATTACCTGGGCTAGGCCAGTGCAAACTGATAGTATCAATGCCAAGGTCTCCTAGAGACTCGGAATCACAATGGGCACTGTCGGTGTCTAAACAGGTGCTGCTGGAATGTCTGCAGCTGGGGCCTGATCTTGAGCCGGGGCAAATGGTAAAGCAACAAGTGCTGCCCCTACGGCTTTGCCTCTACCACGACTACGACCGCGTCCACGGCCTCTAGTGCCCTCTGTAAGTGGTACCGGTGGACCTCCGTCCCGTCCTATAGCGCGGGTCCTCGCCATCTGCGAGGGAATATAACATAGAAGTTTAGTTCTCAGATCTACAAGGTCGCACGATAAGAATTTCAATAATGTGATGTTTTCCTAAAGGTTCTGCAGCCTCTCGAGGATAAATACAGATGTCTCCGTACCGATCCGCGAGACTCTACTAAACCTACACATGACTCGTGAGACCTACAAACCTAGGCTCTGATACCAACTTGTCACGACCCAATTCCCACCTGGTCGTGGTGGCGCCTCTCGTGGAGACAAGTCCAGCCAACATAGTATTTACACCTTCTCTTTAACAATCATTAACATGAACAAGTCTAAAGCACGGATAATATAACCATTAATGTGGAATAACAATGATAACAAGGATACCATCCCGAATCCAGCCCGCAATCGGGGTGTCACAAGTCATGAGCTACTACAATGTTTAAATGAAATGCTACAAGTTTGTATCTAAGAACATAGTCCGAAGATAATGAAATACAGATGATAAGGAAGAAACGTGGTTGTGGACGTCGACAACTACCTCGTCTCTCCGGGTCCGCCTGGTCGGGAAGGAAAATCAACGCTCAGGAACGAACTCAGCTATGTCTATATCTGCACACATGGTGCAGGGAGTAATGTGATTACTCCGACCCAGTGAGTAATAGAAATAAATAACGACTGAGAACATAGAATCCCATAAAGGCACGAGTAATACTATCCCAAGCAGTAAAAAAATCTGATAAACAGTAAAACCAGTGAAACATAAGATTAAATTCTCTTTGAAAACAGTTAAAACAATTATTCTCGATCAATCAGAAATGCTCAGAAACCTGCCCCTCAGGCGCAATATAAAACTCTCAGCTCAGTGTCTGCCCCGCTGGGTCAGTATCAATCACACAGTACAACATCAACCTCTCAGGCTCAATCTCAATCACATGGGTACCCGCGCTCACTGTGGGTGTGTAGATTCCGGAGTGGATCTTCAGCCCAAGCGCTATCAATAAGGCCTGAAAGTGTGAACAATATTAATGCGAGGCCTGAAAGCCTGCTCGTAATACACTCGAGGCCTGAAAGCCTCCATATATAACACTCGAGGCCTGAAAGCCTCCTCACCAATTACTCGAGGCCTAAAAGCCTCCTTACCAATCACTCGAGACCTGAAAGCATCCTCACATCACTCATCATGCCCTCACATATAGCCCTCGGCCTGTATCAGTCCAAAATAGTCAAAAGACCCTCGGGCATCAGTAAAATAATAATACTCAGCTCAAACAATAGTTCAAATATCAGTAAAAACTCCAAGTTTGAGTAAAATATAGCTGAGTTCATGTAAACAGTGTAAATCACATGGACTGAGTTCAAATGTGTCTACTGCAGCTGGTCCATCAGAATAGACAAAACCCGACATCGCCTGCCTACGGAGCTGGTGTTAGGTGTGCATACCTTTCTGGGGCAGAAGGCCATCATACAAATGACTGTTGGGCTCTAAAACAAACGGTGGAGAACTTAATAAAGCAAGGGAAAATTGTGTTGAGGGATGAGGATGTCCCAAATGTGACCAATAATCCGCTGCCCGCTCACAACAACGGGCCATTAATCGGGATAATTTGTGAAGATAGGGAGTTTGATCCAACCTTAAAAGCTATAATTGCTATCGCTGATGCGGAAAGAAAGCCAAAGGTGGCCTCGAAGCAAGAGGAAGGGGAAAATAAGAGCAAAATCACCGAGACCGAACCAGAAAAGAAAATTGATTTGAAAAAAGGAACACAAATGTACGTACCCAAGCAAGCCTATGTGGTGCGGGGGACAATCAAACCACCTCGGCTGAGTGAGCCAGTTGTTATTAGACGCGTACCACAGAAGCTTATGACGATCCCTGCTGTGGTACCATGGAATTATCATCAAACGGTGGTTACGTATAAGGGAAAAAGCTTGGGAGAGATGCTAGAAAACCCCCCTGTTGAGAAATATTCAAATGCAGAGGAGGTAAACAATGCCACCAGAAGG
The DNA here is from genome assembly GCA_026770625.1 of Nicotiana glauca. Lineage (NCBI taxonomy): Eukaryota > Viridiplantae > Streptophyta > Magnoliopsida > Solanales > Solanaceae > Nicotiana > Nicotiana glauca. The sequence continues at coordinate 214,177 of MU706847.1, forward strand.
CGTTTCCCGCCTAAGAAGTCTATGAGTGCTGAGGAAGCTAAAGTGTTCTTTAAAAAAATGAAAATGGCCGATTATGAGGTGGTACATTTGTATGAGACTTTTCTCAAGCCTAAGTACAATAAAGAGGAAGATGATGAGGTTTTCACGGCTGAAAAAAGTGAGGAAATACGTGGGTCAACGAGGAGAATGGTCTACGAAACCCACATGGTCCTGCCGGGAGAGGGCACTAGCACTGCTGAGGTGCTATACATGGGACCAAGCGCCAAACTCCAAAACTGGAAGGCTACGCCATTCCCGATTAGGTGGGAGTACTGGTAGATTAGCCCTGCCTCTTTTTCTGCATCTCGAGTTATTCCAGGGTGTAACTCGGATGTTTCCTGTAGTTTCCTGTCTTTAAATTCCTGAATGTGAACCATGTTATCCTCAAAATTCCAAGAAATGAAATCAATATTTCATCGTTCATTTTTCTTTATTCTTTCTGATTTTGCTATTTTTTCTCCTTCATTTCTTCTCTTTAGCTCCAATAATGTAACTTTAAATAACATGACATGCTTGTGGACTTCATGCCTAGATCCCAAAACGCTGTCAGATTTTGAAATCATGAATCAAGAGTCGAAATGCAAAGAAAGTAACCTTGAGGAAATAAGTCAAAGAATTGGGCACGTCCGGGCAGTTGTACCAACAAAGAATGGCCCGCACCTATAACAAGAAATTGCGTCCCAGGAATTTTGAAGGGGGGCAACTCGTGTTAAGAAGCATTCCCCCTCAGAACCAGGAAGAAAAAGGAAAATTCGCTCCTAATTGGAAGGGTCCATACATCATCTGGAAAATATTGCTGAGAGGAGCACTGTATCTAGGAGACATTGAAGGAAATGATCCTGAAACAGCAGTCAATGCAGATCCAGTAAAAGGTACTATGTATAGACTCTTGCGGCGATGGCTTTTGTGTAATTGAGATGACGAAGGTTTTCCTTCCCGTTACCCCAAACACTATCAACCCTTCTTAAACCCTTTGAGCCGGTTATGCTTTATGTTCACCCTCTTTGGAACCTGGAAGTACTATCGAAAAAAAGAAAAAAAAAGGGAGAAAAAGAAAAAGAAAAAGAAAAGAAAAATAAAGAAAAAAAAGAAAAAGAAAGAGAAACAAAAAACAAAACAAAACAAAAACAAAAAAATTATTTTCCTGAACTTCGTTTGACTTGATTCCGAAAGGATATGTCGGCAGCCTCTCCCTCGGGTTCAGTCACACCAAAACCAAAATCCCAATTTCCCCCAAAAAATTGAAACTGGGGCAGATGATATAATGGTTCGGCCACGGGCCCGCCAAAACGGCTCCAATGTTGTAGTTCCGCCTAAAATCCTTTTTACCTTAAAAACCTTGTCCAAGTCCTTCCGATCAATTGGCAAAGGTAGGGAAGTAGCAAATGTCATTGTTGGAATCCGATGCAATTCAAATTGAGATAAATAAAAAGAGAGAGTCTTATCAGTGAAAACCTTTGGGCACCATGGCGATGGTGAGTAGAGAAACTGAAAAATGAGAGAGTCTGCTTAGTGAAAACTCGCAAAGAGCACTATCGGGCGATGGTGAGAAGAAAATTGAGAGAGATCGATTAGCAAAAACCCGCAAAGGGCGTTATCGCCCGAAAAGAAGACATCCCATCACTAAAAGGGTCCTGTCAAGGTTCCCTGGTTTTGAAATGCAGATCAATGGGTTCACGAGAAGCTGGAAAGTTTGTGTGGGTCGCGCGTCCAGTCCAAGAAGCATGTCATGTTCATTTGAAGCCAGCATGCACCCCATATAAGTCATTATTTCCCCCCGAAAGGGACGCTTCTCTTTAAAATCATTCGCTTGCCTTTTGTATATTTCTTCCTTGAATCCCTTTCGGTTTAACACTGATTCCGAAATTACTACAAAGAAAGGTGGTAGGATTGGTTCTATTGGGCTCCGCCTGGCAAAAGCCAAAGAAAATACCCAACCTCGGCGGGTGCGTCAGTCCATCCCGATTGACCTTGGTGATTGATTCTTTCAAAGTAAAGACATTGGAGAAGAAAGAAAATCAAAGGCAAAGGAAGAATAAAGTGAAAAGTCCAGAGCCCACACGGGCGAGTTATAATGAAATCTTGAGAGTTGAACCCGGTTGGTTGGAAAAGAGATTCACCCTCAAGGCCAACAAACAGCAAAATTCTCAACGGAAAAGGGGCCGGGAACAAGCAATTGGGTGATCAAGGCCACAATACCAACCACCGTTTCAAAACTAATAAATTGTTCGTTGTTGACAACAGGTTCCATTCAAAGAAACCATGCAAGAAGCAGGTGCAGCCCAAAAGAAATGAAATGTGCAAGCGTTGAAACAGCTTTGCAGCAGGAAAACGACCAAAAAGGAAGTTCCCCCAAAATTCTTTCATGCGTTTTACTAAATAAAATGGAAAATATAAAAAGAAGAAGAAACGAAGAAACAAAAAGACAAAAAAGAAGAAAAGAAATGAAAATGAAAACCCCAAAAGAGAAACAAATCATGGTAGCAAGGAGCTTTTTCTTTCCAAATCTCGGCCAAAAAACCGAGGATCTCCTTAGCAAAAACCAAGGAGCTTTTTCTTTCAAAATCACGGCCAAAAAATTGAGGATCTCCCTGGCAAAAACCAAGGACCTTTTTCTTACCAAATCCTTGCCAACAAACCGAGGATCTCCCTGGCAAAAACCAAGGAGCGTTTTCTTTCAAAATACCGGCCAAAAACCGAGGATCTCCCTAGCAAAAACTAATGAGCTTTTTCTTTCCAAATCCCGGCCAAAAAATCGAGGATCTCCCGGCCAAAAAACTGATGAGCCTTTTCTTTCCAAATCCCGGCCAAAAAACCGAAGATCTCCAGGCCAAAAAAATCGAGGAGATTTTTCTTTCCAAATCCCGGCCAAAAAACCGAGGATCTCCCGGCCAAAAAACCGAGGAGCTTTTTTCTTTCCAAATATCGGCCAAAAAACTGAGGATCCCCGGGACAAAAAACCGAGGAACTTTTTCTTTAAGAATCACGGCCAAAAAACCGAGGATCTCCCGGCCAAAAAACCGAGGATCTCCCGGCCAAAAAACCGAGGAGCTTTTTTCTTTCCAAATATCGGCCAAAAAACTGAGGATCTCCGGGACAAAAAACCGAGGAACTTTTTCTTTAAGAATCACGGCCAAAAAACCGAGGATCTTCCGACCAAAAAAACGAGGAGCTTTTTCTTTCCAAATCTCGACCCAAAATCGAGGATCTCCCAGCCAAAAATCGAGGACCTTTTTCTTTCCAAATCCTGGCAAAAAAAATTGAGGATCTCCCGGCCAAAAAAGCGAGGATCCTTTTCTTTTCAAATCCCGGCAAAAAAACCGAGGATCTCCCGGCCAAAAAACCGAGGATCTCTCGGCCAAAAAACCGATGAGCTTTTTGTTTCCAAATCCCGGCCAAAAAACTGAGGATCTCCCGGCCAAAAAATTGAGGAGCTTTTTCTTTCAAAATCCCGGCCAAAAAATCGACGATCTCCCGGCCAAAAAAACGAGGAGCTTTTTTTTTCCATATCCCGGCCAAAAAACCAAGGATCTCCCGGCCAAAAAACCGAGGAACTTTTTCATTCTAAATCCCGGCCAAAAACCCGAGGATCTCCCGGCCAAAAAATCAAGGAGCTTTTTCTTTCCAAATCCCGCCCAAAAACCGAGGATCTCCCAGCCAAAATCTGAGGAGCTTTTTTCTTTCCAAATGCCGGCCAAAAAATCGAGAATCTCCCAGCAAAAAAATCGAGGAACCTTTTCTTTTCAAATCCCGGCCAAAAAATCGAGTATCACCCGGCCAAAAAACCGAGGATCTCCCGGCCAAAAAAATGAGGAGCTTTTTCGTTCCAAATCCCAGCCAAAAAATCAAGGATCTCCCGTCCAAAAAATCGAGGATCTCCCGGCCAAAAAACCGAGGAGCTGTTTCTTTCCAAATCCTGGCCAAAAATCCGAAGTGCTTTTTCTTTCCAAATCCCGGCCAAAAAATCGAGGATCTCTCGGCCAAAAAATCGAGGAGATTTTTCTTTCCAAATCCCGGCCAAAAAACCGAGGAGCTTTTTCTTTCCAAATCCCGGACAAAAAACCGAGGATCTCCTGGCGAAAAAATAGAGGAGCTTTTTCTTCCCAAATCCTGGCCAAAAAACCGAGGATCTCCTGGCCAAAAAATAGAGGAGCTTTTTCTTTCCAAATCCTGGCCAAAAAATCGAGGATCTCCCGGCCAAAAAACCGAGGAGTTTTTTCTTCCCAAATCCCGGCCAAAAAACTGAGGATCTCTCAGCCAAAAAACCTAGGAGCTTTTTCTTTCCAAATCCTGCCAAAAAACCGAGGATATCCCTAGAAAAACCGAGGAGCTTTTTCTTCCTAAATCCCTGGTAAAAAAAAATTGAGGATCTCTCTACACAATCCTGATTTGATTGCTTAGATATGTGTCACAACTAACTCACGAAATTTTCCTAGTGAAAACTGTGGCAGAAAAATTTTGTTTGTTTGTTTGTTTTGGTATCTTACGCAGGTCGATGTCAAGACACATGGTGGGAGATGACCAATGGAATGAGTCTCAATCATAATCAAGAAAGGAAGAAAAGAACTCAAATGCGAAGCAAGTAAGGGTGCAGATTGCTCAAAATCTGATTGAAGTCACAAGCTCCGCTGATCCTGTTGTGACCAAATGCTGCATGAAGAAGTAAACACTTACAACTTGAGAGCATCAAGATTCAGATCGAAGTCCATAGCAAAATCAGCTAAGACTCAAGATCAAGTTTCAAGAGAATTATAGGTAGGAATCTTGTAACTCATAGTTGATAGGCATAGCTAGCTTAGCTTTGATTATCCTTTTGGTGTAATAAGGAGGTCAGCAAGCAGTAACAGTAGTGAAATCACAGCTCCTGGTAGTCCTAGCTACCAAACCTTCCAGAACTACACTAACCTGATTCCTTTATAGCCAAGGATATGTAGGCAACCTTTGAAGTAAGGTTCGGTCAGACGGTTTTAAAAATGCTTCTCATGGAGTGCTGAGCAGGCAAAAATCCTTCATGGTGTTCATTTATCATTGCCTGAAAACCCTTCGCGTCTTCGAGCGAAGAGGGGCAGCTGTGAGCACGTGATTTTTGGCACGCTTAAATTTCTCCTATAAAATTCCTTTGAATTAGGATTTTCCTTTATTATTTAAATTTTTAGGAATTAATTGCATGATTTTGTGTCTTGTTTGCATTTTTTGTGCATTTTTGATTGATATAATTCCAAAAAAATATCAAAAATAGTGTGCATTTTAAAATTACAAAAATAAAGAAAATTCCAAAAATGGTTTCTTGCATTTCTACTTTTAATTATTAAAATTTGTCTTAAGTTTTTCTTAAATTAGTAATTAGTTAATTTTGGAATATTAATTAGTATAATCTTAGATTTAATTTGGGTGTTTTAGATTTGATTTTACATTCAATAAAATTAGAAAATTCAAAAAATAATAAGTAAAATACACAAAAAATGAACAAATGAGAAGGCTGCCCATGTTTGGGCCATTTTCATGAAAATCCCAGCCCAACACCCTTTAAACCCAACCAGATCTGGCCAAAATGGCCCAAAACCCACACCCTTACCCGATCCAGGCGCCCTACCCCTCAACCATCAAAACGACATAGTATGGGGGGTACTACTACGTCATTTCATGCCAAATTGATCTAGGCCCTTTATCCTTCCCCAATCCGACGACCTTGGTTAGATATTGGATTAACATAAAAGTGTCTTAAAATTCGTCTAACCCTAAAGACCATCTCTTATTTTCCTCGTACAAACCCTAACCCCGTCGACTCCGCCTTACGCCGCTATAGGAAATCGCCCACGGCGGCGGTGGTTCTCCAACAACCCTGAAATTTACACCACCCCCTCTTCTTCACCTCCCCGTTCTAAATCCACCACTAATTTTCTTCAAATAAGACCCAAACGCCTCAAATGCCAAACCCTAGCGTCGCCACCGCCGTGCACGTCGGCGCCACTCTCCAAACCACTCCAAAATTACACCCTAAGTTCTCATTACTTCCCTCTTCCCAAATCCCTAATTACTTTCTTTCAAATCATCCTTGATCTGCTCGAATTTTAAATCAGAAATCCGGCAGAACCCTAGACCCTCATGTTGTTCAATTTTTGCCCGATTGCTTGAGTTCGGTATTGGATTCGAGTCATGAAACAATGTATTGTTTGTTCTTTGAGAAGAATAAATGCTTAACATTGTTACGAGGCTCGAATCGAGTATTCAATCTCCATTCCAGCCTTGTATAGGTGAGTTTCTCCTATTTCTTTTGCGAGTTTCAATATAATTTTCCTTTATTCCTGTTAATTTGTTCATCTTTTCCTTATGATCTTTTTCTTCTTTCTTTTTTTTGGCAGTAATTAGTACTCATGATTTTGTCCTTTAAATTTTATTTTTGATTCCTCTTTTGTGCTTAATGATGGTAGTTCAAAATTCATAAATTAGTATTGTTGATTAATCATTACCTGTTGACTTCATGTTTGTTTGATGTATGGTTGAATTAGGACTGTATTTTGCTTATTGATGTTAGTTAATTTGGCTAATCATAGGTTTGTTGAATGTTATTGTATGATTCTTAATTGTTTAATAGTTACTGTTTTATTAGTTCAATGATACGTATTAATTAGAGTTAAATTTCAGTTTTGGTGATTGGTTATAGGTGATTTAGACTCACTAAGATCAACTTTAGTTAAAGGTAACTCAGGTAAAAAGGGGCTGGGGGGTTATAGTTCATACTAGGGTTAGTAATTTTAAGGGAAATCAAGGGTAGTTTAGGCATCCAAAATGGGCTGGTTTGTTAAGACTCGATAATTTCAAAACCAAAATGAGGTAGTATAGGCATTCCATAGGTAGAAAACAAGGCTAGAACACCCTAGGGCCTTCTAGAATGGGGCCTTAGTGTATGTTTCTGCATTCTTAATGCAGTAACTTGGGCCACAAGCCACAACTTTAGGATTAATATGCAATTTCTGAAAATAAAAAAAAAGGGGGGAAATGAGTAAAACTTTCCAGAACATTTTGCCCCCTTCCTTGCCTATAAAAGGCAGGCCTAGTGCCTTGTTTTACAAGTTTGGACCCTCTAAAAAATCCCAAATCCTTTTCAGCTGATAATTCCCTCTCAAACTCCCTTTTCTTCAAAAGCTGAATCTCAAATTTGGAATTCCAAATTCGAAATTCAAAGAAGTTCAAATATGAATTCCAGTAGCTAAAACCTTCATTTTTAGATCTAAAATTTTCAGAAAAAAACCAAAAAAAAAAACCTAACAAAACTCCAAAAATACTATGCTATTAAAATACTTAGGTTAATTTCAAGTTGTAGTAGTTAATTTGCATCTTTTAGCTTGGGGCCTGATTGCTGATGTTTTTTCTGAAGTTTCTTGGAGTGTTTGAGCTCAATTAAGGCTTTTCTAGGTTATTTTACTGGGGCTGTCCATTTGTCTTCATTCCTGAGGCATAGTGACATAATTTTGGCTCTCGGGTGATTTCCTTGCTGTGTTGCTGTTGATTTATCATCACTGATTACTGCTGCCTGTCGCTGCTGATCATCCTTTCTCTTAATTTGTTTCATTGTCCAGGTACACACTTGGATCTACCTTGATGTAGCCTTCAAGTTGGAAATAGAAATGAATTTGCTTCCCTGATACTTGCTTGTTGGATCATTTTTCTCGACAGTTAGATAAATATTGTTTGTTGCGTGTATTTTTCTCATGTAACTTTGTTTTGGTCTGTACTAGCATAAGCAATGGACTATGGATTGATATACTTTCATTAGGATTATTTTCAGTGGATTAATTGGTTGAGATTTGGACTGTGGACCTCCGTGTCATTCATTTCATTTGTATTTGTAATTAGATCCTTTTCCATTAATCATTCGGAGCATAACTCAATTTGTTAAGTCCTAATGAAATACTAAAGTTCAAATCACAAGTCTTGGGCTAATTGTTGAGGCCCAATAGAATGTTGGGAGCTAAAAACCCATTTTAAAAATTACATTAGGAACACGGGGATTAATTTGCAATATAAATTTATGTTTTCGAGTTAGGTAGCGGGTTCAAATTAAGAGGGTTCTTCCTTTTGTTTGAATTCGGACTGGAACTCGAGGCCAAATTTATAAATGTAAATTAATTAGGCCCTTTTAGAGACAAATAATAAATAGAAAAATCGTAGTTGCTTTAGGTTGGCCTTTAAAGAAAAATGAGATGAGCCTCGCCAAACAAAAAACATAAATTGTGGGCCCCTCATTAAATGCTTCTTTAAAATGCTTAGAATTCGGAGCGTGCCGTTTAGCAAATTTCACGGCCCTCCGCAAAGTTAAGAATACGTTAGTCGCTTTAGGAGCGCTTTTAATAATTTTACCTTCTTAAATACGGGTGTGCATTTCATGCGACCCAAATCCAAATCCCAAAATGTTGAATAAGAATGTGTCGAGGATCCGGGTGCATTTCATGTGATGTGATCCGAAAACACGTTTTTAAACGACATTCACTTTCGTAAAAATAATTAAAAGCGGTAAATAATTCTAACATAGCACTATAGGTTGGAACATGTATAAAAATTAGATTTGTAGCCATTTATAATAATTTAAGCGACCGTGATAGAACCACGGGATCCGGGGTGCCTCACACCATCCCTCGGGTCAACAGAATTCCTTATTCAGAATTTCTGGTTCGCAGACTCCAATTGGGAAGTCGAAATTTTCCTCGATTTGGGATTCATGTTAAACCGGTGACTTGGGACACCAAAAGCCAATCCTTTCCCAAGTAGTGACTCTAAAAATAAATAAATAATCCCATTTCGAATAATGTCACTTAAAATGGAAAAACTCCCTTACACATTTTTCCTTCGGGGTAGGTGTGTAAAAAAGGAGGTGTGACAAGCACGACACAGAGATAGCCAATCCATGCCCAAAATAGCATCAAAATCCACCATTCACAATAATAAAAGATCCACTTGGGTCTCCTGACCCCCAATAATCGCTCGACTGGTACACATGGGCCATAACAACAGTTCACCCACTGGGGTAGATACATGAATTGGTGAAGCAAGAGACTCACGGGGCATACCCAGATAACGATCAAAGTATGATGACACATAAGAAAAGGTGGAATGGGGATTAAATAGTATAGAGGCATCTATGTGGCATACTAAAACAATACCTGTAATGACAGCATCAGAAGCAATAACATCGGGTCTAGCTAGAAGTGCATAGAAATGAGCTTGACCGCCACCTGATCGACCTCCCTCTCTAGGGTAACCCCTAGCTGACTGACCTCTACCCTTAGCTGGCTGGGTAGGTAGTGTTAATGTAACTGAAGATGAAGCCGATGACTGACCCCTCTATTGAGACGAACCCAAAGGGCGACGAGGACACTGCCTCTACATATGACCCATCTCTCCATACTCATAGTGTCACGACCCATTTCCATAATAGGTCATGAAGGCACCCAACACCGCTGCTGGGCAAGTCAAGTGCGGAAAACATTTCTAACTTGTTATATTAAATTTTATAAGAATTTAATTGATATGAATACTCCGGTTAGATTCATCCGAAGGTGATAGGTAAAGTGAGTAACATAATAATACAACCCAAAAGTAAGTCTACTAATGCGTATGTGCCAAGACCCGGTGTCACAAGTACGGGCATCTAGTAGAATATACAAAAGAATATCTCTATCCTACTGTCTGAGATAAAAAAAGACAGCATAAGTAAAGGAAGACTCCGTCCGGCTGCTAAGCGGCGTAGGAAGGAAGCATCTCACCGTAGAAGTCTCTGCCACAAACTCAAGGGCATGCACCAGACCGATAACCAGATGTATCAGCCTCAGACCCTGTACAATTAAGTACAGAAGTGTAGTATGAGTACATAAATAATATTTACCCAGTAAGTATCCCGTCTAATCTCGAAGAAGTAGAGACGAGAGTTCAACTTGATACTTACTAGGGTCAAGATAATATAATATCAATGTGCTATGCTAAGCATGAAAGTCTCCAATATTTAACAGGTTATAATGAAAAACAATACTCAGGTTCTTGACCTTATTTCAGTTTCCATTTGCATTTTTCAATTACTAAGCAAGTAGGCAGGTCATGTCTGGGCACCAACATATATATATATATATATATATATATCATGCGCAATCATGCCGAGGTCGACAGCCCGCTCCAACAGAAAAATAATTGTGCACTACCAAGGGTCGAACGGCATGAACCATAGATGCATCTATTTTTACCGAGGCGATCGGCCCGCTCCATAAATATCAAGAAAACATCAAGAATGCATACAAAGGCTCATATATATACAAGCAAACTCTTACAATGTTCAACAAGTTCATATGTTCACCTTTTTTTTTATTTCTCTCAAGTCTCTAGCATATCATAAATAATCATATTGACAATTTAAATAGAAGAAAACTCGAAATTAGGCATGATATGGGTCCTAAACTACACGAGCAATTAATATCACAGTAGCTACGCATGGACTCTCGTCACCAAATATGTATGTAGCCCCCGCATTTAGTAACAAATTCTCATTTATCATACCTATGGGGACAATTCCCTCTTAAAAGGTTAGAAAGAAGACTCACCTCATTTCAAAGTGCACTTCCAGTTACCAAGAACGAGCCCAAGTCCTTAATTCGAAGTCGAACAATCCAAAATAGTTAAACGTAGTAAGAGCTAGTTAATATAACCTCACAAGTCGAATTCTAGCTATTTAAGCAATTTCCCAACCCTTGAATTCCAACCCCAGGCCCATGTGCCCGGATTCCGAGAAATTTCGAAGAAAGTCGTTCTCTACAGCCTAAGGATCAATAATATATGATTTCTAGCTCTTTTCATAGAAAATTTCATGATTAAATCTTAGTTTTATTAAAACCCTAGGTCTAACTCTAACCCTTTGATTTTACTTAGTTTTTAGTGTTTAATCTACCTAATATACATGTAATTAAACTAAGGATGAATGAAAATTACTTACCTCACAATGCTATGTTGGAATCCCCTATTCGAAACCTCCCAAATCGCCCAAGTGTAGAGTAAAATGATGTAAATGGTCTTTGAGCTCGAATTAAATGAAGCTCAATGCCCAGCTATATCCGCATCTGTGGTCCCGCACCTGCAGAAAGGGGGTTGTATCTCTAAAAATTGGGCGAAAGTGGCTGGACCGCTTCTGCGGACTGATCCGCTTCTGCAGAGCCGCTTCTGCGGAGCCGCATCTGCGGTCCCGCTTCCGCGGTCCTAGAACCGCAGATTCGATTATGATAGAAGCAGCAAACCTTCAGCTATTCTTCAATTTTCCTACTTCACTCGAACCTCGCTCGTTTGACGATCAGGGCTTCCGAGCCCCGCCCGAACATACCAACAAGTCTGAAATCACGAGGCGGACCTACTCGAACTCTCGGAACACTCAAAACAATGCTAATTCTAGGAATAACCCCCTAAAACCAAAAGAATCAAACTAATAAACTTCAAGTTCTTAATTCTCCTCTAACGGTCCAAAACGCCCTTAAACTACTAGGATTGACACCAAATTTTATAGGCAAGCCTTAACTGATATTTCGGACCTGTACCAAGCCTCGAAACCAAATTTGAGCCCGATACCTAGGAAATCAATGATTTCTTAGTTTCTGTAATTCTTTAAAACTTCAATTTAATAATTTCCAATAATAATTCGTTACTCGGGCTAGGGAACTCAAAATTTGATTCTGGTAATACGCCTAGGTCCCATATTTTTCCACAGATCCTCCCGAACCATCAAATCTAGAATCCAGGTCCGTTTTCCCAATATTTTGACGGAATTAAAACTTGATCTTTAAAGAGAATCTTAAAGAAACAATTGGACATATTTTTACTCAAAACTCTTCCAACTCCCGAACCAACCGTCCCTGCAATTTATAAATTAGCTAAAGCATGCGTGGGAAGTTTTATTTAAAGGAACGGGGTTCTAAAAGGTAAAAAGAACAGTGGGGTCATTATGTTCTCCACCTCTTAAACAAACGTTCGTCCTCGAATGGACATAGAAAAGTACCTGGACTGCTGAATAACTTGGGATATCTGCTCTTTTTGTCCTCCTCGGACTCCATGTCGCCTCCTCGACCAGTTGGTCCCTCCACTGGACTCTCATAGCAGAAATCCTCTTGGATCTCAACTGGCGATCTTGCCTATCAACAACGGCAACAGAGTCCTCCTTATAGCCCAAACTCTCATCTAAATAAATAGTACTGAAATCCAACATCTGGGATGATACTTTCGAAGCATCGAAACATGAAAAACTAGGTGAACTCCCGATAAACTAGGGGGTAAAGCAAGCTCCAAGGAAACCTCCCCAACTCGTCTCAACACCTCAAAGGAGCCAATAAACCTTGGGCTCAACTTGCCCTTCTTCTCGAACCTCATAATGCCCTTCATGGGCGAGACTTTCAAGAGAAACTTCTCACCAACCATAAATGATACATCACGCGCCTTCTGATCCGCGTAGCTATTATATTTGGACTGAGCTGTGCGAAGTCTCTCCTGAATCATCATTACCTTGTCCAAGGCATCCTATACCAAATTTGTGCTAATTAACTTAGCCTCACTAGGCTCAAACCACTCGATAGGTGAACAACAATATCGAAAATATAGAGCTCTTACGGAGCCATCTCAATGATGGACTGATAGCTGTTGTTATACACAAACTCTGCTAAAGGCAAGAACTGATCCCACTGCCCTCCAAAGTCAATCACACATGCTCTAAGCGTATCCTCCTAGATCTAAACTGTCCGCTCCGACTGCCCATCAATCTGAGGATGGAATGATGTGCTAAGCTCGACACGGGTCCCCAACTCACTTTGAACGGCTCTTTAGAAATAGGAAGTGAGCTGAGGGCCTTTGTCAGATATGATGGAAACCGGCACACCATGCAATCAAACTATCTTCCGAATGTAAATCGAAGCATACTGCTCCGCTGTATAAGTAGTCACCACCGGAATGAAGTGAGCCGACTTGGTCAGTCTATCCACAATGACCCACACTGAATTAACCTTGCGCGAATTCCGCGACAACCTTACTACGAAATCCATAGTGATATGCTCCCACTTCCACTCCGAAATAGGCATCTGTTGAAGTAGGCCACCCGGCTTTTGGTGTTCATACTTGAACTACTGGCAATTCAAACATCTAGCTACATACTCCACAATGTCTTTCTTCATTCCCTACCACCAATAATGATGCCTCTAGTCACGATACATCTTCGTGGCACCCGGATGAATGGAGTACCTCGAACTGTGGGCCTCCTCTAGAATTCTCCCCATCAAACCATCAACATTAGGAATACATAGACGGCCCTAAATCCATAACGCACCATCCTCGCCAACAAAAACTTCCTTTGCACCTCCTTGAAGTACCGTCTCTCTAAGAACTGCCAAATATGGATCATCGAACTGGCGAGCCTTAATCTACCCCAACAACGAAGACTGAGCAACCACACATTCTTGAACTCGAATGGGCTCTAAAATGTCCAAACTCACAAGTTTGTTAGCCAAGGACTAGATATCCAAAGCTAATGGTCTCTCCTCTACTGGAATGAATGCCAAACTACCCATACTCTCCGCCTTTCTGCTCAAGGAATTCGCGACCAAATTTGCCTTGCCCGGATGATAAATAATGGTAAGGTCATAATCCTTTAGTAACTCCAGCCACCTGCACTGCCTCAAATTAAGGTCCCTCTGCTTGAACAGGTGCTGCAAGCTGCGATGATCAGTGTAAAACTTACATGACATCCCATACAAATAATACCTCCATATCTTAAGAGCTTGAACAATCGCTGCTAACTCTAGATGGTGCACAGGGTAATTCTTCTCATTAACCTTTAACTGACGGGAGGCATATGCAATAACTCGCCCCTCCTGCATCAATACACATCCCAAATCGACGCGTGAAGCATCACAATATACCATGTACATCCCTAAACCGGAAGGCAACACAACAACTGGTGTCGTGGTTAAAGCTATCTTGAGCCTCTGAAAGATCTTCTCACAATCATCGGACAAATAGAATGGGGCACCCTTCTGTATCAATCTGGTCAAAGGTGATGCAATGGATGAAAAGTCCTGCATAAATCGCCAGTAATAACCTGCTAATCCTAGGAAACTCCTGATCTCGGTGACTGAAGTAGGGCGTGTCCAACTCTAAACTGCCTCAATCTTCTTGGGATCCACCTTAATACCCTCTCCTAAGACAACATACCCCAAGAATTCCACTGACTCTAGACAAAACTCACACTTGGAGAACTTAGCATATAGCTTCTGCTCTCGCAAGGTCTGAAGCACTACTCTCAAATGTTGCTCGCGCTCCCCAGGCTACGTAAGTATATCAAGATATGAAGACGATAAAAAAAGGAATCAATATAAGGCCTGAATACCATGTTCATCAAATCCATAAATGTCGCTGGGGCATTAGTCAAGCAGAAGGACACCACCTGAAACTCATAGTCGCCATATCTAGTCTTGAATGCAGTCTTCGGAACATTCGAGTCCCGAATCTTCAGCTAATGATACCCTGACCTCTGGTCAATCTTAGAAAACACCCTAGTGCCCTGCAGCTAATCAAACAAATCATCAATACGAGGCAATGAATACTTGTTCTTAATGGTGACTTTGTTCAACTGGCGGTAATCAATGCACATCCGCATCCTTCTTCTTCACAAATGGCACCGGTGCGCCCCAAGGCAATACATTGGGCCTAACAAACCCCTTTGCTAACAACTCCTCTATCTGCTCTTTTAAATCTTTCAACTCCTTAGGATCCATACGGTACGGTGGAATAGATATAGGTTGATTTCCGGGAGCCAAATCAATACAGAAATCAATATCATGATTTGGAGGAATGCCAGGAAGATCGGAAGGAAAAACATCGGAGACTCTGCAGTGGTTTCTTGAATATAAGATAAATAAGCCAAACACCCTTTCCCGACCATATGCTGAGCCTTGAGGAAGGAAATGACCCTGCTAGGCATATCAACTATGAAACCACTCCACTCCAATCTCGGCAATCCTTGCATCGCTAGTGAAATAGTCTTGGCATGCCAATCAAGGAGGCGTGATATGGAGATAACTAATCCATGCCCAAGATGACCTCAAAATCGATCATATCAAGTAACAGAAGATCTGCTCTAGTCTTGAAACCGCTGAAAGTGACCACACAGTACCAGTAAATCTGATCCACAACCAAAGAATCACTCAAAGGAGTGGACACATGAACAGGAACACCCAAAGGCTAAGGAGAAATAACCAGGAAGCAAGCGAACAGAGATGATACATATGAATAAGTAGACCCTGGATCAAATAATTTACAGGCATCCCTACCAACGACAAAAATAATACCTCTGATGATGGCATCCAAGGCTAATGCACCTGGCCTGGCCGGAAAAGCCTAGAATCTAGCTGGAGCACCAGCTGACTGGCCTCCACCTAACGGAGCAATAGGTTGTTGACCCCTCCCTGCCGGACCTCTACCTCTAGGACGGCCTCTGCCAGCCTACCCTCCACCTCTAGGTGGCTGGGAAGCTGGTGCTAGAGTAATGGGCTACTGTCCCTGCTGCACCACCTTACCCCAAAGTCTGAGGAAATATCTCCTCATGTGACCGAGGTCTCCGCACATAAAGCAACACAGTGCGACGACCTGCTGTCTGGAAAGCTGACTCTTAAAATTAAAAGATCCACTGGAAGAAGCTTGAATAACTAGCGGGCGGTAAGAACTCTCTGGCATGGTGCTGAAATTGGAGCGCACTAGAGCACCCCGAACAAGTGGTGGTGCTGAAACTAGAGGCCTGCTGGGCTGACCCCTCCCAAACTGACCTCTACCCCTAGCTGGGGCACCTCTGAACTCTCCGGAGAATCTAGCCCTCTTATCTTGCTGCATCTTCTCTCTACGCCTCAAACGATAACCTTCAATCCTGTGTGCAATCTCAGTCACTAGCTGGTACCCTATACCCATCTCTACGTCTCGGGCCATACCATATCGGATATCGGGGTGTAAGCCCGCAACAAACCTTCGCACTCTCTCTGCCTCTATGTAAAGTATCATAAGTGCATGGTGAGACAACTCAGAGAACCTCACCTCATAATTGGTCAGTGACATCTGACCCTGCTCTAGATGCCCAAACTGATACAGCAGCTCTTCCCTCTCCGAGGGTGGAATGTACCAATCCAGGAATAGCTGTGTGAACTGAGCCCAAGTAAGGGGAGGAGAACCTGCTGGCCTGCCAAGTGCAAAGGACTGCTACCATCTACGAGCCCTGCCCTCAAGCTTAAAAGTAATGAAGTCAACTCCATGCGACTCCAATATCCTCGTGTTATGCAGTCTGTCCCTACACCTACCTATGAAGTCCTGAGCATCCTCATGATGCTAACCCCCAAAGACTGGAGGGGTAACCCTAGTCCATCTGTCCAATAACTTCTACGGATCACCGTCCAAAGATGGCCTAGGCCGGGGTGCCCCTGCAGCAACTAGCTGAGCCCTATTTACGGGTAGTGCACCCGAAGTCTGATATACCGTAGCTGTGTGACCTGGAGCCCGAGCAGTAGGGTTCTGTGCTCCCCCTCTTTCCTGTGAAGTAGCTAGATCTAGTGGAAATAACCTGGCCTGAGTCATAGTGTCCATGAACCGTAGCATGCGGCCCATGACCTCCTGAAATCCCGATGCTGTCATGAAATCTGTCGGGGTAGGCTCAGCTGTGGGCACCTCGCCCTGCTCCTCAATAATCGGATCCATCGCAGGACTTTCTAGTGGTGCAACTGAAATGGATCTGGGACGCTCGCGTCCCCTACCACGGGCCGGTTCCCTCCCCCAGCCTCTACCTCGACCTCTAGCAACGAGGGGAGCAGCTCCTCCCAAGTCTGGAATGCCGGCGGTACGAGTCCTCACTATCTGTGAGAAAGTAGAAGAGGGAAATTTAATACACTAACCAATACACCATAGGAAACGAACAAAGAGTAGTCTTTCCTAATTCCCTAAAGCCTCTCGAAGTTAAATACAGATGTCTCCGTAGCGATCTTAAAGACTCTATTAGGTTTGCCTATAACTTGTGAGACCTACATGAACCTAGTTCTATAATACCATGTTGTCACGACCCATTTCCATAATAGGTCATGAAGGCGCCGAGCACCGTTACCGGGTAATCAAAGTGCGGAAAACATTTCTAACTTCTTATTTTAAATTTTATCATAATTTAAGTGAGATGAATACTCCAGTTAGATTCAAACCAGAGGTGATAGGTAAAGTGAGTACCATAATAATACAACCCAAAAGTAAGTCTACTAATGCGTGTGTGCCAAGACCCGGTGTCACGAGTATGGGAATCTAGTAGAATATAAAAAAGAATATCTCTATCCTACGGTCTGAGATAAAGAAAGACAGTAAAAGTAAAGGAAGACTTCATCCGGCTGCTGAGCGGCATGGGAAAGAAGCAGCTCTCCGTGGAAGTCTCTGCCATTACTCAAGGGCGCGCACCAGACCGATAACTAGATGTATTGTCACGATCCAATATCTAACCATGGTCGTGATGGCGCCTATCGTGTTACAAGGCAAGCCTATTTCCCAAAATATTACTACTAATTAATTTTCCGGATTTAATAAAACAATACCAACATTCAAACTTCACATAACTAAATCAACTCTAAATATAATTCCTATAAAAATATGGAAGGTAGCCCCAAACATCGGGATGTCACTAAGTCATAAGCATCTAAAACTATGAACTAAGATATATAAACTGTCTAACTGTCAAATAGAAGAAATGACAAGAGGAGTAACAAGGTCCTGCGACACTAGCAGCTACCTTGCAATCTCCACATATAGCCAGTCAGAACTCAAGATCGCCGTGCTCTAACTCTCCTGGATCTGCACATAAAGTGCAGGGTGTAGTATAAGTACAACCAACCCAGTAGTAATAGAAATAACTAAGGAACTAAGCAGTAGTGACGAGCTGAGCAAAACAATTCTATTATTTATTTTTTCACAATTTTAAAAATAACAGGAATAAACAGGTAAATTCCATAACTCAGTAAATGCCACAAAGAAACTTTGACAGATAAATGTAGCAACAACAAAAGTAAATGCAACCTCACAACAATGTCACTCCATCACTGAGCACTCACACTGTGCACTCAACACTCAACACTCAATACACTCAACACTCTGCACTCACCGGGGGTGTGTACAGACTACGGAGGGGCTGCTAAAGACCAAACGTTAAGCACGGATAACTCACGTGCTACCATATCAATACCTAGATCAACACGGTCAACTCACATGCTACGCAGACAACTCACGCCCTATGGTATCAATACCTGGACCCGCACGATCAACTTACGTGCTACGCGGACAACTCACGCGCTATGGTTTTAATATCCTCACAACCTGGCCCTCGTCCTCACTCATTCATGTACCTCACTAGCCTCACCATCATCAACAAATAAGGGGACACAACCCAAATCAAGTATCACAACATATTACCAAATAATAGAGACTGAGGTAAACATGTACAATAATTTCTATGACTAAGTACAAATAACGTGAGAATGAATAAAGCCTAAGCATGATCTCTAACATGAAGGCAAACAAGTTCAATGACAAGTAAACACATAACCACATATAACAACCATTAGGCCCCACAACCTCACGGGATGGACGAAGTCTCAATCCCTCGTTCTGAACACCCACACGCCCGTCACCTAAAGTGGGTATCACCACCAAACAATTACATGATATCAATGTCTCCGTATACCCTCAAAGCCAGATTTAAAATTGTTACTTACCTCAACCGAATAAAATTCTACTTCGGAATTCCCTCGTCTCTGGACTCGGTCTCCAAAAGCCCCGAATCTAACCATAATCAGATTAATACCATCACCATATGCTAAAGAATCGAATTCCACAATAAAAACTATAAAATATGTCAAAAATCCAAAATTGGCCAAAATCTAGCCCCCGGGCTCACGTCTCGGAATCAGTCAAAATGGAAGAATAATAATCCTCATCCTCTCCCGAGTCTAACCGTATAAAATTTGTCAAAATCGCACTCCGTTTGATCCCTCAATCCTCACTTAAACTATCCAAAACTCAAACCCTAGCTCCCTCAATTTCACTTTGAACTCATCAATCAAATCCCAAAAACGAATATAGATTCATAAAATGTAACCAAAATCGAGTAGAGAAATCTTACCAAAATCCATATGATGAAAATCGCCCAAATCCGAGCTCCCATCTCAAAATATGACCGAATGAACAAACCCTAGTTTTATATTTTTTTTTCTGCCAGATATTTTGCCTCTCTTCTCATGCCAAATGATTCCAAAACTCGCATTTTATGCCTCCAACGGATTCTTTGTGAAATTCTAGTCAAGTTAGGCTTTTGAATTACTCAATTTGACCATATAATGAATAAGATATGTAGGTTTTAATATTTGCAAATAGTGCAGATTTTTAAATACGCTACTAGTGTCAATTTCGCAATTACTCTGGAAAAGTCTAGCAACCCTAATTTTTAGTAAAATGACCATAAAATTCTCATACGATATCCAAATTCGATTATTTTTTTTGTTACAAGTCCGTAATTACGATACAGATATAATGCTTCAACAAAAAAAATGAAATCGGAGCTTATTTGTTTAATATGATATTATTTATGCTTGAAGAAACTATGTCGAAACATAAGAAAAACGAGCAAAACACAACATAACAGAAACCTATCCGAAACTCACCCAAGGCCCATGGGACCTCAACTAATAATTTCAACAAGTCAAATATCACTACCAGAACTCTGTCGAACCTCCAGAGCACCCAAAATAACAGCAAAACACCAAATCAGCCTGGAATTCAAGCCTAAGAATTTCTAAACTTCCAACTTTCGCCAAATCACACCTAATTATACCACGGACCTCCAAATTATATTCTGGACACACTCCTAAGTCTAAAATGGCCAAACGAAGCTAATCGAATAAAAAAATCCAAATCCGAATTGGTTTACTCATAAGTCAACGTCTGATTGACTTTTTCTAACTTAGCTTTCTAACTAATAATAAGTGTTCATTTCACTCCGAACCCAAACCTACCAACTCGATGCAACTCAACACAGCTAAACAATACATCTACAAGCATACATAGGGGAAATAGGGCTATAACTCTCAAAATGATAGGCCGGGTCGTTACATGTATTAGCCTCAGACCCTGTACAATTAAGTACAGAAGTGTAGTATGAGTACATAAACAATATGTACCCAGTATGTATCCCGTCTAATCTCGAAAAAGTAAAGACGAGAGGTCCACTTGATACTTACTAGGATCAATATAATATAATATCAATGTGCTATGCTAAGCATGAAAGTCTCCAGTATTTAACAGGTTATAATGAAAAGCAATACTCAGGTTCTTGACCTTATTTCAGTTTCCATTTGCATTTTTCAATTACTAAGGAAGTAGGCAGGTCATGTCTAGGCATAAACATATATATATATATATATATATATATATATATATATCATGCGCAATCATGCCGAGGTCGACGGCCCTCTCCAACAGAAAATAAACTATGTGCTGCCGAGGGTCGAACGACAAGAACCATAGATGCATCTATTTTCACCGGAGCGATCGTCCCGCTCCATAAATATCAAGAAAACATCAAGAATGCACACAAAGGCTCATGTATATACAAGAAAACTCTTACGAAGTTCGACAAGTTCATATGTTCACCTTTTTTTTTTATTTCTCTCAAGTCTCTAGCATATCATAAATGATCATATTGACAATTTAAATAGAAGAAAACTCCAAATTAGGCATGATGTGGGTCATAAACTAACCAAGCAATTAATATCATATTAGCTACGCACGGACTCTAGTCACCAAATACATTTGTAGCTCCCGCATTTAGTACCAAATTCTCATTTATTATACCTATGGGTACAATTCCCTCTTACAAGGTTAGAAAGGAGACACACCTCGCTCCAGAGTACACTTCCAGTTACCAAGAACGAGCCCACGTCCTTAATTCGAAGCGGAACAATCCCAACTAGTTAAACGAAGTAACAACTAGTTAATATAACCTTACAAGATCGAATTCTAGCTATTTAAGTAATTTCCCAACCCTTACCACAAATTTCTTAAATTCCGACCCGAGGCCCATATGCACGTATTCCGAGATTTTTCGAAGAAAGTTGTTATGTACAACCTAAGGATCAATAATATATGATTTCTAGTTTTTTTCATAGCAAATTTCATGATTAAATTATAGTTTTATTAAAACCCTAGGTTTAGCTCTAACCCTTTGATTTTACTTAGTTTTTAGTATTTAATCAACCTAATATACATGTATTTAAACTAAGGATGAATGGAAATTACTTACCTCACAATGCTATGTTGGAATCCCCTTTTCGAAAGATCCCAAATCGCCCAAGTGTGGAGTAAAATGAAGTAAATGGTCTTTGAGCACGAATTAAATGAAGCTCACTGCCCAGCGATATACGCATATGCGGTTTGGGGACCGCATCCGCAATCCCGCACCTGCGGAAAGGGGGTCGCATCTGCAAAATTGGGCGAAAGTGGCTGGACCATTTCTCCTAGTGTCACAACCCAATTTCCAAACCCGGTCGTGATGGTGCCTCTCGTGAATACAAGGCCACCCAAGAGAACAACGACGCCTCTTTTAAAAATTATTAAACATAAATGAATAGATAAATACAACTTAATGACAATAATAATCGATATCTAAAACCCAACACAGCCCGACCGGGGTGTCACAAGTCACGAGCATCTAGAAGGATTTTTAATGCAACTACAAAGTCTGTAATGCATAGAATAAAATATAGAAATCAAGAGGAAGAAACTCGGTGTCGCGAATGCTGGCGGTCACCTTGCTCAGCTACCATAGTAATACCTTCAATCATCTAATAACCCGCTACCAGGTGAACAATACCTGCAACTGCACGCGAGGTGCAGGGAGTAAAGTGAGTACTCCAACTCAGTGAGCAATAAAAGAAAATAATAATGAGCGGTAAAAAAACACATAAAACACTCTATCATGCTATATAGGGCAGTGCAAATCTTTGAGAAAACAGTAAAACCGTGAAAATCCTTTAGAAAATATCTGGGCTCAGTTAATACTTCCTTTGAAAATATTCTTTCCAACAGTTAAGCAAATGAATGCGAAAACAGATAGTGCAAATCAACACATAAGTCAGCCCCTCGGGCACAACACTCCACTAACAATTAATACCAGGGTATCTTGTAAATAGTGCACGAAGTAGCATGGATGCCAATGAAATGAGAGTGATGAATGTCATGACATGTAGTACAAACAGGAACCAATGCATGAATGTAATGCAATGCATATGATCGATGCGGCGCGCAGCCCAATCCATTTGGGTACCCGCGCTCGCTGTGGGGGTTCAGACTCTGAAAGGGCTCCTAAAGCCCAAGCGCAATATCAATGTAACACCACTGAGGCGTGCAGCCCGAGCCATCCATATATCCAGAAATGACCATAACACTGCTACGGCGCGCAGCCCGATCCATGCTCAGTCCAGAAATGCACATAAGCCACTTGGGCACTATTAAAATCATAGGTCTCAGCTCAAAACGTCAATAAAATGTTGTTTAAGTTTTCAAATCTTAGAAAAATAGCTGAGTTTGCAAAACAGTATTAAAACCCTAGACCGAGATCAAATAATATGCAAAGTAATGCAAAAACAGTGATATCAATCCCTGAAGGATTCACATAGTTGGCACGAAGCCCAAACATGGCAATCAGCCCAAATTATGATGATGACAAGTAGTTTCAGTCAAACACGCGGTAAAAATTAACAACCGGGACGGACCAAGTCACAATCCCCGACGGTGCTCTACCCTACGCTCATTTTCGGCGTGCAAGTCACCTCAATACAGCACTATGATGTGCAAATCTGGGGTTTCAAAACCTTAGGATATCATTTACTTACAAGTATTACTCACCTCGAACCGGTGAAATCTCTAGCCCGCGATGCCTTTGCCCCTCAAACCTGCCTCCACGCACCTCGTATCTAACCACAATCGAGAAATAGCAAAAATCTTGAAACTAGCAAAACCCGAGCCCCGGGTCCACTTCTCGAAAAATTACAAAATTCACATCACCGGATTCCTTGTCTCGCCACGACTTCATACATATCAAATTTACCAAAACCGGAGCTCAAATCCCAAATTTTAATTTCAAAAGTCAAGCCCTAGTTCTTCCAAATTTTACCCAGATTTCCATGGATTTAAAGGTTGATTCTTCAATAAAATGATGATTCTAGGCCATATGACTCACCTCCAATCGATTCGCGTCGAAACCCTCTTCGATTTCTACCCAAAAGCTCTTAAGGTGCTCAACACTGGAGGAAAAATGGACCAAGCTTCGCGGATGAAATGATACAAAACCAATTTTTTCCCTAAGCGAACACGGTCAACACCCACGCGTTCGCGGTGAATAAACATTGTTGACCAGGAAATTACTCTACGCGAACGCGATGCACATGCCACTCTTCCTACGCGAACGCGCACCCCATTATCGTGAACGCGTTGAATAAACTTGGCAGGACCCCAGGCCCCCTTCTACGTGAATGTGAAGCCACCCACACGAATGCGATGCACTGGAAACTCACCCCTTCGCGAACGCGGACAAGTCCCTGCGATCGCGAAGACCAATTTTGGTCTGCAACTGCTGTGCATTTTCTGCAGAAATTCTAAGTTCAAAACTTCCCGTTTAGCCATCCGAAATCACCCCGAGGCCCCAGGACCTCAACCAAAAGCACCAATATATCCCAAATCATCATATATACTTGTTTCAATCATCAAACAACACTAAAATTATCAATTCTCATCGGATTCAAGCGTAAGTTTCTTCAAAACTTGTGAAATACGCATTCGATCAAAAATCGAACCAAAACACCTCTGAATGACCTGAAATTTTGCACACACAACCAAAATCACCTAACAGAACTACTGCAACTCTCGGAATTCCATTCCGACCCTCGGATCAAAATCTATCCCATCAACCGAAATTTGCCAAAATACTAACTTTGCCAATTCAAGCCTAATTCTACATCGGACCTCCATAATCAATTCCGATCATACTCCTAAGTCACAAATAGTCTCCCGAAGCTAACCGAATCATCAAAAATCAAATCCGAGTCCCATAAGTTGTAAGTCAACGTCCAGTTGACGTTTCCAACTTAAGCCTTCCTTAAAAGACTAAGTCTCTCATTTTCTACCAAAACCAATCCAAATCAACTCTAACACACCAAACACTGATAATGAAACATGAATAGGCATAAAATGAGGAAAATAGAGTGGTAACTCATGAGAAGACGGGTCAGCTCATTACACCTGGCCTGGCCACTGGCCGCTTATGACAAAAGCAGCAAACCTTCAGCAATTCTTCAACTTTCCTACTTCTCTCGAACCTCGCTCGAGACGGACCTACTCGAACCCTGGGAACACTCAATACTATGCTAATTCTAGGAATCACCCCCTAAAACAAAATGAATAAAATTAATGAACTTCAAGTTCTTAATATTTCTCTAACGGGCCAAAACGCCCTTAAACTACTCGGATTGACACCAAATTTTACGGGCAAGTCTTAACTGATATTTTGGACCTGTGCCAAGCTTCGGAACCAAATCTGTGCCCGATACCTAGGAAATAAATGATTTCTTAGTTTCTTTAATTCTTTAAAACTTCAATTTAATAATTTCCAATAAAAATTCATTACTCGGGCTAGGGAACTCGGAAATCGATTCCGGGCATACGCCTAGGTCCCATATTTTTCCATGGACCCTCCCGGACCATCAAATCCCGAATCCGAGTTTATTTTCCCAAAATGTTGACTAAAGTCAAACTTGGTCTTTTAAGAGAATCTTAAAGAAATAATTGGACATATTTTAACTCAAAACTCTTCCAACTCCCGAACCATCCGTCGCAGAAAGTTATAAATTAGCTAAAGCAAGCACGGGAAGCTTTATTTAAGGGAACGGGGTTCTAAAAGGAAAAACGACCAGTCAGGTCATTATATTCTCCACTTCTCAAACAAGTGTTCATCCTGGAACGGACATAAAAAAGTACCTGGACTGCTGAATAATTGGGGATATCTGATCTGCATGTCTTCCTCAAACTCCCAAGTCGCTTTCTCGACCGGTTGGCCCCTCAACTAGCGATCCTGCCTATCAACAATCGCAACTGACTCCTCCTCATAGACCACACTCTCATCTAACTGAATGGTACTAAAGTCCAAGATATGGGATAGGTCGGCATGATTATTCCAAAGCATCGAAACATGAAAAACTGGGTGAACTCCCGATAAACTGGGGGCAAAGCAAGCTTATAGGCAACCTCCCCAACTCGTCTCAACACCTCAAAGGGCACAATAAACCTTGGGCTCAACATGCCCTTCTTCCCGAACCTCATAATGCCCTTCATGGGCGAGACTTTCAAGAGAACCTCTCGCCAACCATAAATTATACATCACGTGCCTTCTGATCCACGTAGCTCTTCTTTCTAGACTGAGTTGCGCGAAGTCTCTCCTGAATCAACTTTACCTTATCCAAGGCATCCTATACCAAATCTGCGCCAAGTAACTTAGCCTTACGAGGCTCAAACCACCCGATAGGAGAATGACTATGTCGACCATATAGATCCTCGTACGGAGCCATCTCTATGTTGGACTAATAGCTGTTGTTATACGCAAACTTTTCTAAAGGCAAGAACTGATCCTACTGCCCTCCAAAGTCAATCACACATGCTCTAAGCATATCCTCCAATATCTGAATTGTCCACTCCTACTGCCCTTCGATCAGAGGATGGAATGTTGTGCTAAGCTCGCACAGGTCCCCAACTCACTATGAATGGCTCTCTAGAAATGGGAAGTGAACTAAGGGCCTCTGTCTGATATGATGGAAATCGGCACACCATGCAATTAGACTATTTCCCAAATGTAAATCTGAGCATACCGCTCCGCTGTATAAGCGATCGCCACCAGAATGAAGTGAGCCGACTTGGTCAATCTATCCATAATGACCCACACTTAATCAACCTTCCGAAAAGTCCGCAGCAACCGAACTACATAATCCATAGTGATGTGCTCCCACTTCCACTCTGGAATAGGCATCTGTTGAAGTAGGCCACTCGGACTCTGGTGTTCATACTTGACCTTCTGGCAATTCAAACATCTAGCTACATACTCCACGATGTCTTTCTTCATTCTCTGCCACCAATAATGTTGCCTCAAGTGATGATACATCTTTGTGGCACCCGGATGAATGGAGTACCTCAAACTGTAGGCCTTCTATAGAATTCTCTCCCTGAAACCATCAACATTAGGAATACATAGACGGCCCTGAAGCCGTAATGCACCATCCTCACCAATAGTAACTTCCTTGGCACCTCCCTAAAGTACCGTCTCTCTGAGAACTGCCAAATGTGGTTCATCAAACTACCGGGCCTTAATCTACCCCAACAACGAAGACTGAGCAACCACACATGCTAGAACTCGGCTGGGCTCTAAAATGTCCAACTTCACAAGTCTAGTAGCCAAGGACTGGATGTCCAAAGCTAATGGTCTCTCCTCTGCTGGAATGAATGCCAAACTACCCATACTCTCTGCCGTTTTGTTCAAGGCACCCGCGACCACATTTGCCTTGCCTGGATGATAAAGAATGGTAAGGTCATAATCCTTTAGTAGCTCCAGCCACCGCGATGCCTCAAATTAAGGTGCCTCTACTTGAACAGGTGCTGCAAGCTGCGATGATTAGTGTAAACCTCACGTGACACCCCGTAAAAATAATGCCTACATATCTTAAGAGCATGAACAATCGCTGCTGACTCTAGTTCATGTACAGGGTAATTCTTCTCATGAACTTTCAACTGACGCGAGGCATATGCAATAACTCGCCCCTTCTACATCAATACACATCCCAAATCGAAGCGTAAAGAACCGCAATATGCCGTGTACATCCTGAAGCGAAAGGCAATACAAGAACTGGTGTCGTGGTCAAAGCTGTCTCGAGCATCATAAAGCTCTCCTCACAATCCTCGGACCAACGGAATGGGGCACCCTTCTGGTTCAATCTGTTCAAAGGTGATGCAATAGATGAAAAGCCCTGCATAAATCACTGATAATAACCTGCTAATCCCAGGAAACTCCTGATCTCGGTCACCAAAGTAGGGCGTGGCCAACTCTGAACTGCCTCAATCTTCTCTGGATCTACCTTAGTACCCTCTTCTGACACAACATGCCCCAAGAATGCCACTGACTCGAGACAAAACTCACGCTTGGATAACTTAGCACATAGCTTCTGCTCTTGCAAAGTCTGAAGCACTACTCTCAAATGTTTATCGTGCTCCCCCATGCTACGTGAGTATATCAAGATGTCGTCAATGAAGACGATAACAAAGGAATCAATATAAGGCCTGAATACCATTTTCATCAAATCCATAAATGCTGCTGGGGCATTAGTCAAGCCGAAGGACATCACCAGAAAATCATAGCGGCCATATCTAGTCTCGAATGCAGTCTTCGAAACATCCGAGTCCCGAATCTTCAGCTGATGATACCCTGACCTCAGGTTAATCTTAGAGAACACCCTAGCACCCTACAGCTAGTCAAACAAATCAACAATACGAGGCAATGGATACTTGTTCTTAAGGGTGACTTTGTTCACCTGGCGATAATCAATGCACATCCACATAGTCCCATCCTTCTTCTTCACAAATGGCGCTGGTGCACCACAAAGTGATACACTGGGCCTAACAAGCCCCTTTGCTAACAACTCCTCTAGTTGATCTTTTAACTCTTTCAACTCCTTAGGAGTCATACGGTACGGTGGAATAGAAATAGGCTGAGTGCTTGGAGCCAAATCAATACAAAAATCAATATCATGATCCAGAGGCATGCCAGGAAGATCAGAAGAAAAAATATCAGTGAACTCTCGGACTAATGGCACCGAATAAATTGTCAGAGACTCGGCAGTCGTATCTCGAACATAAGCCAAATAAGCCAAATACCCTTTTCCGACCATGTGCTGAGCCTTCAGGAAGGAAATGGCCCTACTAGGCATATCAACTCTGGAACCATTCCACTCCAATCTCGACAATCCTGGCATCTCTGGTGAAACAGTCTTGGCATGGCAATCAAGGACGCGTGATATGGAGATAACCAATCCATGCCCAGGATGACCTCAAAATAGATCATATCAAGTAATAGAAGATCTACTATAGTCTCAAAATCGCAGAAAGTGACCACACGAGACCGGTAAATCTGATCCAAAACCACAGAATCACCCATAGGAGTGGACACATAAACAAGAACACCCAAAGTCTAAGGAGAAATAATGAGGAAGAAAGCAAACAGAGATGATACATATGAATAAGTAGACCCTGGATCAAATAATACCAAAGCATCCCTTCCACCGATGGAAATAATACCTGTGATGACGGCACCTAAGGATAATACATCTAGCCTGGCCGGAAGAGCATAAAATCTAGCTGGAGCACCAGCTGGCTGGCCTCCACCTGATTGAGCAATAGCTGGCTGACCCCTCCCTGCCTGGCCTCTACCTCTAGGACGACCTCTACCAGCCATCCCTCCACCTCTAGGTGGCTGGGCAGCTGGTGCTGGATTAATTGGTTCTTGTCCCTGATACACCACCTTGCCCCGAAGTCTGGGGCAATATGTCCTTTTGTGACCGGGGTCTCCGCACTTAAAGAACGCAGTGCGGCGACCTGCTGTCCGGAGGGTTGACTCTGAAAACCGAAAGATCCACTAGAAGAAGCCTAAATAGCTAGTGGGCGGTAAGATCTCTCTGGCATGGCGCTTAAATAGGAGCGCGCTAGTGCACCCCGAGTAGGTGGTGGCACTGAAACTAGCGGCTTGCTGGGCTAACCCCTCCCAAATTTACCTCTACCCCAAGCTGGGGCACCTCTGAACTCTCCGGAGGATCTAGCCCTCTTATCCTGCCGCATCTTCTCTCTACCCCTCAGATAATAACCCTCAATCCTGCGGGCAATCTCGGTCACTAGTTGGTACCCTGTACCCATCTCTGCCTCTCGGGCCATACCAGACCGGATAGTGGGGTGTAATCCCAAAACAAACCTCCGCATTCTCTTTGCCTATACGGGAAGTATTATAAGTGCATGGTGAGACAACTCAGAGAACCTCACCTCATAATCGGTCACTGACATCTCGCCCTGCTCTAGATACTCAAACTGATACAGCAACTTTTTCCTCTCCGAGGGTGGAATGTACCGATCCAGTAATAGCTGTATGAACTGACCCCAAGTGAGGGGAGGAGAACCTACTGGCCTGCCAGGTGCATAGGACTGCCACCATCTACAAGCCTTGCCCTCAAGCTTAAAAGTAGTAAAGTCAACGCCATGCGAATCCAATATCCTCATGTTGTGCAGTCTTTCCCGGCACCTATCCATGAAGTCATGAGCATCCTCATGATGCTCACCCCAGAAGACTAGAGGGTGTAACCTAGTCCATCTTTCCAATAACTTCTGCGGATCGCCGTCCATAGCTTGCCTAGGCTGGGGTTCCACTGCAGCAACTGGTTGAGCCCCATCTGTGGGTAGTGCACCCAGAGTCCGATATACCATAGCCGTGAGACCTGGAGCCTGAGCAGTAGGGGTCTGTGCTTCCCCTCCTGCCTGTAAAGTAGCTGGATCTATTGGAAATAACCTGGTCTGAGTCATAGAGTCTATGAACCGTAGCATACGGCCCATGAACTCCAGAAATCCCGGTGTTATCATGAAATCCGACGAGGTAGGCTCAGCTGTGGGCACCTTGTCCAGCTCCTAAATAATGGGATCCATCGCAGGACCTGCTGGTGGTCTAACTAGAATGGCTCTAGGAAGCTCGCATCCCCTACCACGGGTCGGTGCCCTCCCCCAGCCTCTACCTCGGCCTCTAGCAACGGGGGGAGTAGCTCCTCCCGAGTCTAGAATGCCAGCGGTATGATTCCTTACTATCTGTGAGAGAGTAGAAGGGGGAAATTTAATACACTAACCAATGCATATTAGAAAATGAACAAAGAGTAGTCTTTCCTAATACCCTATAGCCTCTCGAAGATAAATACAGATGTCTCTGTATCGATCTACAAGACTCTATTAGGTTTGGCCGTAACTTGTGAGACCTACGTAAACCTAGTTCTCTGATACCATGTTGTCACGACCCATTTCCATAATAGGTCATGAAGGCGCCCAACACCGTTGCTGGGCAAGCCAAGTGCGGAAAACATTTCTAATATTAGAATTTAAGTAAGATGAATACTCCAGTTATATTCTAACAAAAGGTGATACGTAATGTGAGTAACATAATAATACAACCCAAAAGTAAGTCTACTAATGCGTGTGTCCCAAGACCCGGTGTCACAAGTATGGGCATCTAGTAGAATATACAAAAGAATATCTCTATCCTACTGTCTAAGATAAAGAAAGACAGCAAAAGTAAAGAAAAACTCCATCCGGTTGCTGAGCAGCGTTGGAAAGAAGCAGCTCACAGTGGAAGTCTCTTCCATAAACTCAAGGGCGCGCACCAGACCGGTAACCATATGTATCAGCCTCAGAACCTGTACAATTAAGTACTGAAGTGTAGTATGAGTACATAAACAATATGTACCCAGTAAGTATCCCGGCTAATCTCGAAGAAGTAGAGACGAGAGGTCGACTTGATACTTACTAGGGTCAAGATAATATAATATCAATGTGCTATGCTAAGCACGAAAGTCTCCAATATTTAACAGGTTGCAGTTTTCAATTACTAAGCAAGTAGGGAGGTCATGTCTAGGTATATATATGATGCACAATCATGCTGAGGTCGACGGCCCGCTCTAATAGAAAATAAATTGTGCACTGCCGAGGGTCGAACGACACGAACAATAGATGTATTTATTTTCACCGAGGCGATCGTCCAGCTCCATAAATATCAAGAAAACATCAAGAATTCACACAAAAGCTCATGTATATACAAGGAAACTCTTACAAAGTTTAACAAGTTCATATGTTCACCTTTTTTTTAATTTCTCTCAAGTCTCTAGCACGTCATAAATGATCATATTGATAGAAGAAAACTCTAAATTAGGCATGATGTGGGTCCTAAACTACCCGAGCAATTAATAACATAGTAGCTACGCACGGACCCTCGTCACCAAATACGTATGTAGCTCCCGCGTTTAGTAGAAAATTCTCATTTATTATACCTATGGGGACAATTCCCTCTTACAAGGTTATAAAGGAGACTCACCTCACTCTATAGTGCACTTCCAGTTACCAAGAACGAGCCCAAGTCCTTAATTCGAAGTGGAACAATCCCAAACTAGTTAAACGAAGTAAGAACTAGTTAATATAACATCATATGATCCAATTCTAGCTATTTAAGTAATTTTCCAACCCTTAACACAAATTTCTTAAATTCTGACTCCGGGCCCATGTGCCCGGATTTTGAGATTTTTCAAAGAAAAGTGTTCTCTACAAACTAAGGATCAATAGTATATGATTTCTAGTTCTTTTCATAGCAAATTTCATGATTAAATCTTAGTTTTATTAAAACCCCAGGCCTAGATATAACCCTTTGGTTTTACTTAGTTTTTAGCATTTAATCTACTTAAAATACATGTATTTAAACGAATGATGAACGGAACTTACTTACCTCACAATGCTATGTTAGAATCCCCTCTTTGAAAGCTCCCAAATCGCCCAAGTGTGGAGTAAAATGAAGTAAATGGTATTTGAGCTCGAATAAAATGAAGCTCACTGCCCAGCGAATTTTGCATCTGCGGTCTGGGAACCTCATCTACTGTCCCGCACCTACGGAAACGGGGTCGCATCTGCGGAAACTGGGCAAAAGTGGCTGGACCGCTTCTGCAGTCTAAGGTCCGCTTCTGAGGCTTTCGAGCAGCACCTGCGGTTTCTCCTGGCTTTGTCACTGGCCGCTTCTGCGATGGACTGACCGCATATGCGGTTCTAGAACTGCAGATACGGTTATGACAGAAGCAACAAACCTTCAGCTATTCTTCAACTTTCCTACTTCACTCGAACCTCGGTAGTTTGACGCTCGGGGCTCCTGAGCACCGCCCAAACATACCGACAAGTCTAAAATCACGAGGCAGACCTACTCGAACCCTCGGAACCCTCAAAATAATGCTAATTCTAGGAATTACCCCCTAAAACCAAATGAATCAAATTAATGAAGTTTAAGTTCCTAATTCTCCTCTAACGGGCCAAGACGCCCTTCAACTACTCGTGACACCAAATTTTACAGGCAAGTCTTAACTAATATTTTGGACCTGTACCAAGCTTCGAAACCAAATTCGAGCCTGATACCTAGGAAATAAATAATTTCTTAGTTTCGTTAATTCTTTAAAACTTCTATTTAACACTTTCCGATAAAAAATCATTACTTGGGCTAGGGAACGCAAAATTTGATTCTGGGCATACGCCCAGGTCCCATATTTTTCCACGGACCCTCCCGGACTGTCAAATCCTGAATCCCAAAATGTTGACCAAAGTCAAACTTGGTGTTTTAAGAGAATCTTAAAGAAACAATTGGACATATTTTTGCTCAAAACTCTTCCAACTCTCGAACCATCCGTCCCCGCAAGTTATAAATTAGCTAAAGCAAGCGCGAGAAGCTTTATTGAAGGGAACGGGGTTCTAAAAGGCAAAACGACCAGTCGGGTCGTTAGACATAGCAACTCCCAAGTGCTGGAGAAGGGCTTGAAGGGAACCCCTAGCTCCTGAATGACTAGCTGAATGGAGCGCGGGACGAAGTCTGAGCTAGAAGGGCACTAAGTAATGGCTGGCCCTGATGAGAACTATAAAAATCATAACCCGATGACGCCCCAGGATAACTTGAGCGAGCTAGTTGAGCACGGCTGAACAGACGACCTCTGTCATGCTGAAACTGGCCTCTCGATGGAGCACCACTATAACTACCAGATCCTCGAGGCCTCTTGGTCTCCCTCTCCTCTCGCTCCTAGTAATGAATAGACTCAATCTCTTGAGCAATATCTACAACCTCCTTAAAAGTCGCACCAGTCACCATCTCCCTGGTCATAAGAATACGAAGCTGATAAGTGAGGCCATCCACAAACCTCTTAATACTCTCTTTATCTGTCAGAACTAACCAAATCGCATGATGAGCAAACTCAGAGAACCTCATCTCATACTGCATCA
Source organism: Nicotiana glauca (assembly GCA_026770625.1). Classification (NCBI taxonomy): domain Eukaryota; kingdom Viridiplantae; phylum Streptophyta; class Magnoliopsida; order Solanales; family Solanaceae; genus Nicotiana; species Nicotiana glauca. Next base: position 247,432 of record MU706847.1, read on the forward strand.
CAGTCATCTCTCCCTGATGCAACCACTCAAACTCACTGCGTAGCTCCTCTCTGCGAGACTGTGGCACATACTTCTCCATAAAGAGAATGCAGAACTGCTGCTAGGTAAGGGGTGCGCACCGATCTCCCACCAAGTGAAGGCTGCTCCAGAAAACTGATAAGTAGTGAAAACGACCACGCTTGTCTCCAAAATACCTACTGTACGAAGCATCCTCTGACACTTATCTAAGAAACCCTAGGCATACTCGCCCTCTACACCATTGAAGGTTTGAGGCTGAAGTCTACCAAACATCTACAACCTGCACTACTCATCCTCTAGCATGGCAGGAACTACATAATTCTGAGTAGCTGCAATCGGCTAGGCTGGATGTGTCTGAGGTGTCTGAAGTCCCTGCACAACCTGCTCAAGTGTGAGAGCGGCGGGAGTCTGATTGCCTCCCCTGGCATGAGAAGTAGTTGCGGCTGTAGTGACTGAAATCGCCTGAATTAGGCCAGTGCAAACTGATAGAATCTAAACCAAGCCTTTTAAAGACCCAAAATCACAATGGGCACACCTGGTGTCTGAGCTGGTGCTGCTGGAGCGTCCACAACTTGGAGCGGCTGGTGGATCTACATGTGTTGCCCTAGTTGTTGTGCGGGCCACACCTCTGCCCCTACCGCGACCACGACTGCATCCTCGGCCTCTAGTGGCCACAGCTGGTGGTACCGGTGGTCGTCTATCCAGACCAGTAGTGCGTGTCCTCACCATCTGTGAGAGAATAGAATAACAGAAGTTTAATACTCGGATCAACAAATTTGCATGATAAGAATTTCAAGAATATGAAGTTTTTCCTAAAGGTTCTGCAGCTTCCCGAGGATAAATACAAATGTCTCTGTACCGATCTGCGAGACTCCACTAAACTTGCTCATGACTTGTGAGACCTATGTAACCTAGGCTCTAATACAAACTTGTCACGACCTTAAACCCGGACCCGGTCGTGATGGTGCCTCTCGTGAAGACAAGTCCAGCCGACACAGTCCCAGTCAGTTTATGCAATTAAACAATACGAATTAAGTCTAAAACATGATAAATAATCCCAAAGTATAAGCACTGAACATTACAGTTCGGGAAACTAAACCCAACACATCCAGATATTGGTGTGTCAATAGTCATGAGCATCTATCAATACACTACAAGTCTAAAATATCTACCAAACTATTAATGAATAACTAAAAAAAGATAGAGATGAGATAAAGGGGAGAGGCACGGGCTGCGAAAGCTGAGGAGCTACTTCATGGACTCCGAAATCTGCCGGGAGCTCTCAACCCTCGTGATCAAGATCAGCAGCGCCTAAATCTGCACATGGAGTGCAGGGAGTAAAGTGAGTACACCAACTCAGTGAGTAATAATCATAAACAAATATTGAAAGGAAGAAATCACGTAAGGCACATTATAGGCTATAAGGAAGCAGTAAAGATGTGTAAGATTACTGAGTGCAGTTTAAACTTCATAAAATGCCTTTTTAACAATTTAAGCAAGCAAATGATAGGCAAATAGGAAAAAAATTAAAAACATAAAGGGATCGACCCTCGGGAACAGCGTCAACAAATCCACCCCTCAGGCAATATCTCAGAAACAATACCTCCCTATCGGGCTGTATCTCACATCATAATGGGTACCCGCGCTTACTGGGGTTGTGCAGACTCCTGGAGGGACCCCTTACGGTCCAAGCGCAATATCAAGCCATCTCGTGGTCATCACTAGGCTCTCAGCCTCATATCGAAAATCCACCTCATGGCGTAGATATAATAGACCCTCGGCCTCAAAATGGTTCCTCACAACATAGGGCCTCAGCCTTACTTAATCAGAATCTCACAGCCACTCGGGCAATAGTAAAACATAGTGCTCAGCCCCAAATATCATTTAAGTGTTAAAGCAAAGTAAACATGGCTCAGTTATGAAAAACGATAGAATATAGAAAGACTGAGTTCAAGTATAAAGTCAAAAGAGTGAGAAAATATCAATAAAAATTCCCTAAGGGTTCAAAAAGTTGGCATGAAGCCCAAATATAGCACATCCGAAAACATGATTATTGTAAATAGTTTTCAGTCAAATACTTGGTGAAATAGTAATTCGGGACATACTAAATCACAATCCCCATTAGTGCACGACCTCATGCTCGTCATCTAGCATCTGTGTCACCTCATCATAGCATAATGACGTGCAATCCAGGGTTTCATACCCTCAGGATAGTATCTACAATCATTACTCACCTTAATCTGGTCAAAGCTCCAGCCCGCGATGCCTTTGCCCCTCGAATTGGACTACACTCGTGTCAAAAATATCCAAAATCAGAATCACGATGTCAAAATATGCTAAGGGAACGAAGCCCAAGTGAAAATAATCAATTTACAACAATAATCCGAAAATTACCAAAACCAGATCCCCTGGCCCATGTCTCAGAATTCAATAAATTTTACATCGTTAGACTCCTTATCTCCACACGAGTTCATACATATCAAAAGTTCTGAAATCCGACCTCAAATAGTGCTTCAAATCCTCAATCAAAGGCCTAAGTTTCCAAGCCATAGTTTCCCCGAATTTAATCCTTAAATTCCATTAATTACAAAACTAATCCGTGAAATAATACCATATGAATGAGTTTTAGGTCCAAAATCCTTACCTCAATGAAGAACCCTTGAAATCCTTCTTCGAAATCATCCAAAAAGCTCCAAAGCCGACTTAGAAATGATCAAATTGCTCAAAAATCGCGAAGGTAATAACCTATCCCTTCTGACCCAGGGATTTCGCATCTGCGGCCAAATTATCGCTTATGCGGTACCCCATTTGCGGTCCTTGAACCGCTTCTACATTTTTCACTAAAACGATCAAAATCGCATGTGCGATGCTCAAGCCGCACCTGCGCCATCGCAAGTATGGTTCACCAACCGCTTCTGCGGTCACAGCTTCGTAGCTCCTTTCCGCTTATGCGATCCCTTTCATCGCACCTGCGGTCTCCAATCCACAAGTGCAAAAGCACTAGAAGAAGAAAATATGCAGCTCCTCCAAACTCCCATACTCTCCGTTAACCATCCGAAATCACCCCGAGGCCCCCGGGACCTCAACAAAAAATACAAACATACCTCATAAACTTATTCAAACATGTACCAATCTTCAAAACACCTTAAACAACATTAAAACACCAAGATCGCATCAAATTCAAGCCTAAGATTCCAAAAAATCTTCTGAATTCCACTTTTGATCAAAAGCCCAACCAAATTACATCTGAATGACCTGAAATTTTGCACACACATCCCAAATGACACCACGGAAAAAACTGAAACTCTCGAAATTCTATTACGACCCCTATATCAAAATCTCACCTATCAACCAAAATTTGCCAAAATACCAACTTCGCCAATTCAAGCCTAAATCTACTCCGAACTCCCAAAACACATTCCAATCACGCTTCTAAGTTCTAAATCACTTCCCGAAGCTATCTAAACCATCGGAACTTACATCCAAGTCCTCTAACACATGAGTCAACATCAGGTTGACTTTTCCAACTTAAGAATCCCAAAAAGAGACTAAGTGTCTCAAAACCTTTCCGAACCCGAGCCAACCAACCCGATCATATATAGAACCAATAAACAACACAATAAGAAGCATAAATGGAGAAAACGGAGTGGTAACTCGTGAGACAACTGGCCGGGTGGTCACACCTAATCATGTGTTGAGAACTTCCCCTTAGGATTTGGTATTGTTGATATTTGAAATGCCTTGTACGTGAGGTGACGAGTGTGTACTTGTGCTAATTGTTGAAACTCCGATTTTCACTATGTAATTAAAATTGTGTTATCTTCTCATCTTATTATTACTTGCAAGTTGTTGTTAGCATAGAGAAGCATGTCTATGAGACTTAATTGATTTACTTGCTCAAACTGTTTTACCTGGATTCTGTGCAGCAGCTAGGCAAGTAATAACTGTTTGCCTAGATATGAAGTAGAAAATTTATGAATATTCTTCATATTGCTTCTGCGTATTTACATTGGGATTACAGATATGGGATTCAGGTAGATCCCCATTATTTGTTTATTTGGGACCATGGATGTGGGATTTCGGTAGATCCCCCTGCACAGTTATATGGAACTACGGGACTGCACCCAGTAGATTCCCCAGTACTGGTATTTACATTTTGGACTACGGATCGGGATTTTGGTAGATCCTTGCGCACTGACAGTTGGACTACGAGACGGGATCCCGAGATTCTTCGGATATATATGATTATCTACAGGATGATATCCCAGGAGATCCACTGGATAATTGTAATTTGGACTACATGACGGTATCCTGGGAGATCCTCGATTGTTATCTCTGTCTTGAGCTGTATTTCCTTTCCGTGATTATCTTGTCTCTACCCTTGTTGTTGTTCTTTCTATTCTAGGTTATTTCTTATTGTTGCACTCAATTATACTGTCTTATTCTACACTGTTATACCTTATATTTTATTTAACCTCAGTAAGGCTATGACCTTCCTCGTCGCTACCCGACCGAGGTTAGGCTTGGCACTTACTAAGTACCGTTGTGGTGTACTCATGCCCTTTCTGCGCATGTTTTTTATGTGCAGATCCAGGTACTTCCAGTCGACTTGTCATGCTTGAGATGAGGCACTTATAGAGACTCCGAGGTATATCTGCCGCGTCCGCAGACCAAAGAGTCCCTTTCTACTGTCCTTTTTGTATTAGCCCTTATGTACTTTCATTTCTTTGTTAGATATTCTGAAGTTAGAAGTTTGTAGACATTCAAAGTCTTGTGATCATGAGATTCTGGGTTTTGGAAAATGTTATTAGTTTTTCAAGAGTTTATATTGTGTATGTCGAGCGGCACCTTTAAACACGTTTTATTTCACTATTTCAGTTTTTAATCATTTCTTCCGCAAATTTTATTTATTTTCTGCATACCTAGTCCTAGAGACTAGGTGCCGTCACGATGGTTCAAGGAGGGAGAACAGGAGTGGTGACATCTAAGAACAATAATCTGAACCCAATAACATCAAAGTCAACTCCCAGTTAAACCTATGAACTTTTCAAACTTTCAAATTGTCAACATTCGCCAAATAGTGCTGAAACCTTCTAGAAAAATCCAAATGCAAATCCGAGCATATCCCCAAGTCTAAAAGCACCATACGAATCTATTGGGATCATTAAAATACCATTCAGTAATCGTCTACACAAAAGTCAAACTCTAATCAACTCTTGCCACTTAACCTTCTAAAACAAGAATCATTCTTCCAAATCAATCTCGAATCATCTAAAAACCGAACTCTGCCACACGTAAGTCATGATACAAAATACAAAGTTGCTCCAGATTTTAAGCCACCAAATGGAACGGTAATTCTCAAAACGACCGATTAGGTCGTTACAAATACTTGATTTTGAAATTTTTTACAAAATAATGTTGACACTTTGAATTAATATTTTTAGAATTTGTTTTTTTGCCATACAAAATATACTGAAAATTAAAAAATAAATAATCATTCTGTTTTATTTTTCCCACAAAGTTACTTTTGTTTAAAAAAATGCATGCTAATTAAACTGATTTCTCCATATTTAACATGTTGCAGAAGAAAAAGCAAGAATATAGAAAAATAGATGTACAAAGATAGTATGCAACACAGTTTTTGTTGATTCAATAATGACACAACATAGCAAATAATGGGTCAGCACATATAACTTGTGGTGGCAATATGGTTAAAAGAAAACAGTTAACTATCCATATTATTTATTAAAAAATAGGTTGGATAATGAACTTTTTAAAAACAGATCAAATATAGATAAAAATCATATTATCCATTTAGAAAATGGTTAACCAATGAGTTTAACCTTTACTTTTGTAAAGCCTCAAATTAGGGATTCCTCAAGTCAGTAAGACTAAGAATTCTCCCAAAAGTGATCATATACAAGAAGTCATGGATAATATAAGTAACACATATTATCCGCCGGTTAACCCTTTTTTATCCGTATTAAATATGGGTCGGGTCAGATAATTGATTCGTTCTTTTACTATCATTTTCGACGCGAACCATATCTGACCCGACCCACCCGTTTGCCACTACTATATACTCTGTATGATATGGAGTATTATTTTTTCTTTGTGGCCAGCTTAGAGAATTGGAGCATTTTTTACACGCCTTTGTTATAACTGTGCTCTTTTGTTATTGTAGGGCGTTGGTTAGCCCAAAAGACATGACCAAAAATTTAAAGTGACCATAGCAGGTTCTGAAGGCGGTCTTAAGAATGTACTGCTCTCTGATCTTCAATTGGTGATACCCAGATCGTAGATCAATTTTGGAGAAGAACTTTGCACCTTGCAATTGGTCGAACAAATCATCTATCCGAGGCAAAGGATATTTATTCTTGATGGTAACTTTGTTAAGCTGCCGATAATCAATGCACATCCGAAGCGACCCATCCTTCTTCCTGACAAAAAGAACCGGAGCACCTCACGGTGACACACTCGGTCGTATGAACCCTTTCTCTAATAAATCCTTCAGCTGCTCCTTTAACTCCCTTAACTCTGCTGGCGCCATTTTGTATGGTGGAATAGATATTGGCTGAGTATCTGGCAATACATCAATCCCGAAATCAATCTCCCTATCTGGCGGAATCCCTGGAAGCTTATCCGGAAACACTTCAAGAAA